>CM039681.1:18611822-18701822 GCA_022537955.1 Schmidtea mediterranea
CCTAACTAAGTATGCATCAAATAATCAATATCTATTTAGGTTAACTAACAAGCATTTACATCGTTAAATAATCAAATTTTTATATCTGGGTTAACTAAATAGGCATTTATATACGTTAAATAATCAAAAATTCTATAGGGATTAAATTATTAGACCTTTATAACGCTAAATAATCAGTTTTATATTGTTCGACAATTAACATTGGTATATATAGTTAAACAATCAAATGGATACTCTAATTAAGCATTCAATGTATAGTTAAACAAGTAGAGCGTCACACAATATTAGTATTGACTGGAGTGCTTCCTTATAAACAAAATGACCGGAAGTGAGAGGTCAGTCACTATTCGAACACGGTGAACGTAATTAGTACGTGAAATGAGGAGATTTGCAAATAGGGGTTTTTGAAAAATTTTTAGTAACTGTAAATTTTTAAATTCATTTTATTCTAGACAGTGACTTCAAGATTATCTATTCATGAATGGTGAACTATGTGATTCGGCTAAGTTGAATATTTTTTGGATTTACCATCTTTAGGAAAATGCGTTTCGTAGTTCTGGGGCGAGCTGATTGTCATCTCTCACACTTGGAATTTAATACGGGTAAACTTTAAATGACTACTCAGCCGTCATCATTTCGGATAACGTATAACAAGCCTAATCATATACAATTTTGATTTGTTGAATTGTATTGATTTTCATAATTATGTTACTTTGTTTGCCTAGTAAATACTCTATGTTATTTTATTCTCGTTTAGGAATTTATGTTACTTAATAAATCCGCTACTTTACCGGGAGTAGTTATTCAGTTCGAGAAGTCGTAGATAATACCAGATTAATTCCATCATTCGCGTTACCTATCTTCTTTTTGTAGTCTGTAAGCGTCAATTTCTTCAATTTTAATAAATTATAATATAGATTTTATCGAAAATCAGTTTTATTCATTGTTCTTTTATTCGGGTGTTTATTTTTCAGTATACCTATTTTGTAACTACCTATCTGGTTCGAACACTTGTCATTATGGTGAAAGGAGTCAAGGAGTTAGATCTCCATTTCGTTAAGCAACAATTATTCTATTGAATGACACTGGTTAATAAATTGACGAGTTCAAAAATCTTTACCAAATTCTTTTGTTTCTTTACGGTACAAGTATTTACTTAATTATGGTTGAGTGAGAAAGTTTAACAAATGAATATTTAATCTACGATATCATCAGCTTTAGTGAGTAAATTTCTTTATTGATCGATTAAAAATTGAAGAATTATTAATGAATACTTTATGATTACATTTCTTTTACTTTAAACCGTACTAAAGAGTTAGTTAGTAAAGAGTATTTAATGAATTAATAATCAATTTAAGGATCGAATGAATACTACAAATAATGGTTTAATGAGTTTAAAGAAACAATCACATTAACTAGAATCAATGTAATTTAATTTAAAAAAAGGTCAGGAAGATTATTATTTAACGGATTAAAAAAATAAATAAAGCTTAATATCGAATGAGTTATATATCTTTACATTACACACTGCGAAAAATTATTTATTGATAATGAATAACTTATTTTATAGTTTAATCGAATTAATAACATTTTACATGATCAATTGATAATCAAGCGAAATTGTTATTAATCAATAAATTTGATAATCGAACTCGTCAAATCAATTATCCCTGGTTTGAAAATTCATTGGACATTTATACACAACGATTTATTATATAACAAGTACACAAGTACCACCTTTTAAATAAGCGCTAAATAGTAAATTAGTGATTGGTAATAAAAAATTTTTGCCCTAGTTTAAAACTAGCGATTCAAAGGAGCTACTCGGCTGTAATGATTTGAGGGAAATGTGTGATTTAATTTGGTCGCAGTTTATAGAAAGAGAAAAATGAGAGAAACGCCCCGGAATACTTCTTCCTTATTCACCTCAGTTCCGATCTAAAGAATAATATTGAATCCAACTCTGACTGTCTCGCACGCCGGTCTTCAAGGGCACAGATCATTGCGAATTTCCACGCCTTCACGATCTGGAGTCGCTCGTAGATTTATTAAGTTAGTATTAGGAAGCAGCGCAGACAATGTCGTACTATTTTTAGAACTATACGAATGGAATTTATATATATATATATGTGAATTTTAATGCATAGATAAGGTTTATTAAGTTAATAGAAATGAAATAACAAGTTACATTATCCAATTCATAAAATATTCATAAACTGCACAATAAACCAAAGCCATCTCTCCCTACCCGGACGTCGAGCAGAAGCTCTATCAGAGATGCCAAGGTATGGGGCTTGGAAAGAGGGTTCCAAAATCATTGATCTCTAAACCTAAAATTCTGAAAATTGCAAAAACACTGGATCCGAATAGATTAAGTAATTAAACAGGTTCACTGTGAAATTTTCGAACAGTGTGTTTTCCAAAAAATGGTTTTTTTGGTTAAGTTAATGTGAAAAATGGATCAGTTATACATACCTAAATTTTGGTGTGTAAAGATTTGATGTAGTAAAAAGAATCTGACCTTTGTTGTTTGTTCTCTTAGCTAAATTTAGATATTTATTTATATATCATCGATTTATTAGTAATTTTTTATTATAATTTTTATGAATTAATGCCCTAATTCAAATTTCCAATGTTAAATTTGCTTTAATGATTAAACTGATTTTTTCCAATTCCGTTCGATTTGTTCGTGTTTTCTTCTATATTTGTGTAGGTATCGCGACTTGGTGCATTTGTTATTATTTAATTATTTTTTGTTCTTTAATTTATAGTTTAATTCTTTTTATTCTCAGAGTTTGTATAGTGGTTTAATTGGTGTTGGGGTATAAATTCGCGTGATTGGTATTTGCGTGTGTTTTCTGATCATTATAAACATTTTCAAGGCCGTGTTCGTTCTGGCCGCAACATAACAGACAGCTCGGGGTGTCCGTAAATCTGCGAAGCCCGTCATTTCAATTGATTTAAATAATACATACCAATTTCTTTTCCCTATTCACTATTCATAAAATGTCTATGTCGGTTAATCAGCAAGATAAGAATGGACTTAAGGTCCTACTTACGATACCTACACAATCAAAATCAATAGGTTCAGTTTTTGAATATCATGCAGTTTCAGATCAGTTCAAATAATATCTGTTACTGTAACTCTCAGTGTATTGTTTCGAGATATCACTGACGGCTTGGGTTCGCTTTAAGTGGGCTGATCTTGAAGGGTATTGAGAAAATCTCGAGAGTCTTGTCGTTTCGTTAGTTTGGTGATTTTCTGACTTTGGGGTGAACATGTCTTCTACTTTGACATTTGGGTATTTTTGTCTTGTTTGTTTTTATAGCCGATGATGAGACAGGTATATTGGAGTAATATGTTAGAGTTACTAATCGGATAGCATAGTTGATTGTATACTTGTGTATCTGGTTCGTTTTTCTGTCCCACTTGTTGTCCCTAGTTGTGCTTTTTAATTGATAGGACGACTTTTTGAATTCTGGATTGGTTTCATTTTTTGGATTGCTTTGGTGTTCTTTTTGCAAATTGTCTGATGAAACTCTAGGTTTTCTTTATCTCTTGTTCTCAATTTGTTTATATTGGCTACTCTCATTATTCCCAGCAGGGTCTACCGATTATTGGGTTCTTCTGTATTTGTTTTATCTCGTACTTGTTGTTCTTGTGTGGGGCAAGTTGTATACATTGGAGGTTTATTTGCTGACATTGCTTCATATCGGATGCTACAATTCTTTGAATGCGCGCAGGTCTGTCTCTCTTTGAAGGGTGGGATTTCTCGGCATTTTTCTAATGTTTTCAGTATACAAAACTTCTCATCATTCATCATTACGTTGTGACTCCATAAGTTGGTCTATGGTTTTCATTTAAATATATGATCAATTTTCACGTCCTATTACAATTTATTCAACTATATTACAGTGAGTTTAAGCGCCCTTTTTAGCTCTCTCCTCTTTCTGCGGGTTTGAGTGTCTCCTTCGCACTCTTTCTTTAATTGTATTACTTCTGAAAATCTCATTATCAGGACTTGTGGCTTTATAATACGCGATCGTTTAAGTTTGTGGAGTTCTTATTAATCGTTCTTTTATCCTTCTTTATTACTTTGTTGATGTAGAATTTTCATTTGAAGATTTCCTTTCTTTGTTTTGCTTTCTTATAAGTGCGTTATAGTTTACCCGCTTGGTTGTTTGTTTTCCAGCTTTCGTCTCGCTTCTTGAAGCTGTTCCGTTATGCTTAATGCCTTGACTTATGATGGTTCCTTATTTTCCTGGCCTTCTAACAACTGTCTTTTAGTTTAACACGTATCTCGTTCGCCTTTTCCTGTGTCTCGGCATTCCGCTCTTCTTCGGTTTTCCAATAGTCTTCCAGATACACCGGTTTTAGTTTCAGCTAATTCTCGCTCCAACCTGTTCGGTTTCTTCGCTCTTTTGATTCTTTTTCTCCCATGCTAGAATTGTCAGTTTTCTTTTTATTGTATTGGCTTAAGCTGTTTAGAGTGGTATTAATTGTTGATCTTTAATCCGGTGCGATTTCTGAATGCTTGTGCTCCTCCACAACTAGCTCTTGGCCAATTTTTTCTTCGGCTCTCCACTTTTTAGCTAATAATACTCATGGTCTTGTTCGATTGGTTCTACAGATTGAATGGCCTTGGTACGTATTCTCCTCTTCTAGATCATTCGATTTCTCACTTCATTTGGATTTCATACTAAATATACATCGATTAACTAAAATTTTTGTTTTTTCATTTAATTAATTTTAGCTATTTTTACACTTTTACAATTTCCTTATTTAGCTTTAAATTGTGTTCGTTCTCTCCCAAATCCTAATCGGGTTCGGCGGTAACTTTGGTTGGAATTTCAGTTGGGTATGTATATATAGCAGGAGTTGGTGGTCCGAGCTGTGTAACATATTTATCTCTTCACGTAAAGCGTTGAGTTATTTGTATCCTTTCGCTAAAGAATAGCAAGATTATCCGTATTTTTCTGTTAACTCTTCAACTGTATTCATCGGTGCGGTTCCAACGCTTTAACTTTTCGATCTCTGTCCTCATTCTTTCATTTTCCTCATATCCTTGCTTTATTGCTTTTATCTCTGCTTCAACTTGTTCTTCACTGCTCATTGAATTCATGTTAGAATGTCTCAACTGATTTTCTTTAATACTGCACACCCGCGTGTTCCCGTTCACCTCTCTGATGGAGTTCTGTTATCGCGCTTGTTTAATTGGTGGTTTTGTGTCTTTTTTTCGTCTGCCCAGTTGATTCGCGCGTCTGCGACTCTTGTCCATTTCGTATGAATTGTTTTGTTCGGTATCCTTTTCGTGTCCTCCTGAGCCTTCTTCTTATGTGCTGTGGTATGATTTTCCCGATTCTAAGGTTTTGGACCTCTCGTTATTCTTCGAGTGGTTTTTTTTGACTTCAACTTTTCCCATAGATTCCCAATCTTCCAGAATGTTAAATACCTGTTTAGTAGCAATCTTTTCTTCTGGGCTCTTGGAATTGTTCTTTCCATTTTTCGCCTCTCTTTTTTCTTTTCTTGGTCTCCGTCTTCCATTGTTGTTTTTTTGTTCCTTTCGGTGAGCTTGTCCTGCCCGATTTGCCATCTCTTTACTCTGTTTGTGATACTCAGGACTTCTGTTCTAATTTCAACTATATTGATTAATTGTTTGCGTTGCGTCTTCAGATATTCTACACTCTATTCGCCATTTTCTTCCTGACAGTTTCTGATCAGCATTCTTCTTGTCTATCATCGCTGGGCTCGTCCAGCTTTCTTTGATGGTGTTTGGGCCCGTTGATTTCTCAGGTTATTTGGGATCTCGATCCTTTGCGTTTTCCCCTCATTAGCTTTGTACGCTTGTTCTATCTTCTTCTACGGCTATTTTTGCGAGTATAATTCTGATCGCGATTCCCAATTACTGACTCTTGATGTTCTCGCTTATCTTGGTTCCATTGTGTTGATTTCCATATCGCGCCTTGTCTTTTGCACATTCTTTGCTTGTTCAAGATGGTTCGCTCTGTTGCTCTCTCGTATTGTATTCGGTAATTGGGATGCTAAGTTTCCCAACTCCTCCTGCATGTTGCTGTAGTATTTTTATCGTCTCCTCTCTTCTTCTAGGTATATCTTTCTTGTCTTTGTATCATGTCTCGTGAAAACAATCTTGTCGATTTCACTTTGTTGATCCTGCTTCGTCTTGTCTTATCGGTTGTATGTCTTCCGTTGATTTTTGATTATGTTTGTTCTGCATGAATTCTTCATCATTTCCTTTCTCGCCTTGGTACGTTTTCTCTTTCTTCCGGGTAAATCATTTTTTGTTCTAGTTGTTTTTCCCACTTATGCTTTCATCATTTCGTTTTTAAGTCCTGTTGCAATTCCTTCCTCTTGCTACGATTAGTAGCAAATTTTTAATTGCAACGATCTTTGTTCTCCATAATCTACTTCTTCAGCTTGTTACTTCTATTGATGTCCGATTGATCTTGATTGCTGGTTTTTGACTCTTCACCCTTCAAAAACTTCTTGTTGTTCGATTGGATTCAAATTTTGTTTTAAATATTAATAAGTCAATTATTTCCTCTCTTTCATCATTTAAAAATTATCAGTATGTTACATCATCCTCCGCTATTTTTGTGGGTTTTTGTAGTTTTATAGTTGTTCTTTGTTTTACGTTTTATGTTCTTTATTACACTTTTACACAACCTTGTCCATTTTCTAAGCCGTCACTGATTAGCGAATAAGGAATCCTTGGATCCGCCCGTTGATTCGGCTTCTTAACAGCTGTGGACATATATTGACTTTTATCCGCACGCTTCACATGTGACCATCATGCACAAGGAGTATAAATTATATCTACATGTTTCTGCACAATGTCACACATGCGGATACCTGTCCAAAATAGCGTTCTTTTTATTATTGATTGCTTGATCTCCTTTCTTGTAATCTGCTTTGCTTGCTCGGATTTACTGCTTTGTGGTTGAGTGCGTACCAATTCTAATTGTTACTAATCATTTCGTTGATTATTTCTCATTTTTTGGGTATCCACTCCTGATAGTAGCATTAGTGGTTCTCGGTTTTGGTCGAGTCTAAGATATCTTCTATTTGCTGGTTGGTAGTTATTATTGTCTACCCATATTCTTTGACTCTTGTTTCTTGTTTAATGACTATGCATTTTCTTATGTTTTAACTTTTTACATTCCTGTATCTGGTATTAGGCAGTGGATTTTTACATCCTTGTCGCAATTATTCTGCTGGCGTTTGCATATCCTTGACTCGCTAAATTCTGCTGCCTTTATTTCCTTTGAAGTTAGATTCTCATCTCGAATGTTCTAGTTTGAATGGTTTCTTTTCCCAGATTAATCTGCGGATCTTCGAAAGCCCTTTATTATCGTTTCTTTCTCTCGCTCCTTGTCATCCTTGTCTTTCCGATTGTCGAAACTCCTTGAATCTGTTCACTTGTTTGTTTCTGATCATCTTAAATTAACATAAACTGCGACATCTCGGGAGTTTTCTCGATTTCCCGTTTTGCTGTTCTCGCCTTTTTTCCATTGGCGAGTTTCCTTGAAAAAATGCTGTTACTTCGTCTGGTAATTTCTGCGTTCCCGATCAAATCTTGTGCAGCATTCTTGGCTTGGTTCGTGTCACTGAATACTTATTATTTTAGACGTTAAAGTATTTTGTTTCTCTTTTCTCAAGTTTTCGTCTTTATACCTCATTGGTGGATATCTGTTTGTCTAATCTTGTTGTGGTCTTTCTTCCAATATCAAAGTCCGCATAGTGTTATGCTTGCTG
This sequence comes from Schmidtea mediterranea, assembly GCA_022537955.1. Lineage (NCBI taxonomy): Eukaryota > Metazoa > Platyhelminthes > Tricladida > Dugesiidae > Schmidtea > Schmidtea mediterranea. Next base: position 18,619,597 of record CM039681.1, read on the forward strand.
TTGTATGATTGGATTCCTCTTCTTCTGGTTTTTTCCATAGTCTCGTCCATATCGAATCTGGTCTTCTCTCTCTCATCTGTATTTGTTATCTCTCGCGATTCTGCTTGCATCAATAACGTCATTATTTTTTGAATTTTGTTTTTTCTGATTTTTGTGATATTTGTAATTTTTGATTTTTTATTGATTATTATTTTTTATTTACATTTTTACACTTTCTTTCTCTCTTTACAACGTCTTGTCCGCCTTCTCTACTTCTAATTTTATATACAGATTATCTTCTCGCAAGAATCCTTCTCCTCTCAATCGTTGTTGTGGATAGAAACGGTGTGTTCCATCGCTGATCAGTCGGTTGTTGGTCTGTCCCAATCTGTGGTCATTTCCTGTTCTCGATGGATTGCGGTAATACTACATATCCTTTCATTGTTACTACATGTTTTTAGTTTAAAAGGGCATGCCAATAGCTCGTCCGTAAACTCATTTTCCCACCTGATGAAGACACATGGATATGCCCGTTCATCCCATCTCCATGGATATAAACTAATGCCCATTGCTTCCATTCCACTGTATTTGGGTGACTATCTAGAATTTTTTTCCCTCTTTGCTCTCTGGAGCTTTTCTGCGAATTCGGTTATTTTCCATATAAATGGTGCTGTAAGATGTTTTCTGGCTACAGAGCTTATGTTCTATTTTTTGGCGTTGAAGTCAGCTGTTGCATTTCTTTCATTTCGAACCATTTCTTTGAGTGTGTCCTATTGCTTCTCTACGAATTTCTTGGATTAATATTTTCTATTATTGTTTGTGCATCATTTTTGTTCGTGTAGGCTTTTATTTCCCATGCCAACATCCCTATCGTTTTCATTATGATTCGGGCAGCTCGGAATACTATTCTAATCAATGTGCTTTGCATTCCGCATGGTAATTGTCGGCATAAACAGTTCCAATGGACATTTGACTGTTTGCTATACATTCGTTCCAATTTCTTTTAATTAACTTTAATCTCTTCTGTCGCAGTTGTTTGCGCATATTCCTCAGTATAGACAATATTTTCCTGCTTTTGGTCATGTTCCATCTCCTATTTTTTATCCATTCGTCGATGACCCACAGATCGCATTTTTCCCTCCTCTGATGCACACTTTATGTGTTCTTCACGTCTTTTTGTTGTGATCGTTGGCCATTTCCTAAACTCTCGTTATATTCGCATTCATTTGTATGAACTTTCGGCTTCCTTGCATAAGTCCTTCCATTCACATTCTTTTACTTCGGCATTGAAACTAATGATTATTGATTCTTTATTGGTAGCTTATCCATTGTGTGTAGATTTCAGTCTCTTTCGAATCGTTCGTCACATCAGGGCATTTAATTGTTATGTTTCTATCATTCTATCGTACAGTCTGTGCATCATCCTGCATCCGCATTTCTGTCTGTCTTGCTCCAATCACAGTAACTTTACATTGCAACAATTTGAGTCTTTCTTTTTATATCATTCACAACACTTTGATTTTTCCTTCATTATTCGTCTCGTAGTTCGGGGATCCAGGCTCCTATTATTCTCGAAATCGTGTCCTGCATATCTAAAAAATTTTCAATTATCTTGAGTTGCTTCATTTTGTCGTTTTATTTTATACATAATTACACGCGTAACGTCTCTATTTACTCTATTAAATTCCGTCTGGGTGAATTCTGGCATTGACTTTCCATCCACCCACTTGCGGATCTACGTGCTGTTGATTGTACGTAGTCTCTAATTTCGTCAGCTTGCCACTAACTTGCATCGCTATGTTCATTATCCTGTATTTAGTATTGTTCTTGCTGCTCTTGCCAGTCTAGAGCTTGTTGAGCATCTGTCACGCTTTCTGTTAATACTATGTATTTTGTCCACTGATTTGCGCATTGATTCGTATTACGTGTCATTAATTCATTGTCGTCTCACGATTGCCTCGACCTGATCTGTATTCCTGATTTAATTCTACATCTATAGTACATGGCAGCGCTGTTGTTGTATTACTCTACGAATGTGGTATTCTCACTTGATTTTGTTCGATTTGATAATCGGATTCATCTGTTGGTTATAAACTCGTAATTCGTCGCATTCATTCTGTTTGCTTACTATTTCTGACACATTTTGTACAATATTTATATATACGTGCATACTATTACTACTATTATACTACATACATATTTTAACACTAATAAAACGTCTTTTCGCTCGTTTTAACCACGTCTCCGGGATTCTATACGCATGTCCGTATATCCCATATTCTCGTTTTATCCTGATAACTCAATTTCATTGACCATTGTCATGTATTCGGATAATGGGCCGGTATCTTTTCTAACCAGCAGTCCGCTTGAATGAGAATTTCCTATGATCAATATTCTCGTTCTTCTGCATCGTATTGTCCTAATCGAGTATCGTAATTGAATTTTTCGACTGCTGGCCATAATCTTTCTTGTTGCTTCTTTCCGCATTTGTAGTTTTCACTATCGGAAATATTATAGCATTACTACGGCTGCTACTATTGCTGTCGTTATCCAATCATTTTTTATAATAATTCTTTTTGTTAGGTTGTACGGTCGTATTTTCTCTTGCATTGGTTGTTTTCATTATACCTTCTTTCGGTTGCACCTTTTTAAGTGCTTCTGGAGTTGTAATGCTTCATGAATTGAAAGGTGGCTGTCGTCCATGATCATTCCTTTTTCCATGTTTCGTTACTTGTTTTCTCTCAGATTGTTTTATTATAGGTTGATCTGTCGTATTTGACTTGGGCGGTTTCCTTGTTATCGTTCTCCAATGTTCATGAGTTCCTTTTTGGATATTTATTACATATTTGCCCATTTCTTTTTGTTGGATTCGATACTTTTGATTCTTTATATTTTTGCTCGTTTCACATTGGATTCTTTTGTTTACTGGTTCGTTTCTTTAGGTTCGTATACGCAGATTTTCGTGATAGGTTTTTCACCTGTGTTTTCGATTAATATTTCTTCTTCGTTTGCCGCATTTGATTCTATGTTTATTATTACTGCTTTACTTTCTCTGATCTGGCGTTGATACGGTTCCTCTTTTGTTTCTTTTTCCGGACGTTTTGTCGTAATTGCTTCTAGTAACTTTCTTGTTATTGATTTCCAGTAATCATCTCTTCCTCTCTGAACGTGTACTATATACTTTTCTCGTTTTCTTTTAGTTGGAATACGGTATTTTTGATTTTGATATTATCATTTGATTGCATTTGATTCTCTCATTTATCGTTCCGTTCTTTTCGTTTCGAATATACAACTTTGTAATGGGTTCTTTGCCTATATTTTCGACTATTATCTCTTCTCCACTCTTTGGGTTTGATTCCACTTTTATTATTATTTCTTTATTTTCTCGTGCTCGACGTTGATAAGGCTCTTCTTTTGGTGTTGTGAGTTTTTCTCCCAGGGTTTTGGCCAATGTGCAAGTTATTATTATATCATTGTTGGCACATATTATATATTCCGCATTCCTTCTAGACTATCCATTCGCATTTCTTTCCCGCTTTCATATTCATTTTCCAACAATCGATAATTTTGTTTTGTATACATACTTGTTCAATGGTTTCTATTCTCTGTTTATTATTCGTAATTTGCCTATCCCTGGCTCTACTTGATTTTACGTTTCTATCTTCTGTAGCATCTCTACATACATCTTTGGTGGTTTGACATGATGATGAGTTTTCGGATCGTATTTCCATCTTTCCTAGTTTTCCTATGGAATCGAATTGGCAACTTATGCTTATATTCATTGTCAGTTGTAAGCATATCCCTTTACTTGAAATTCCTTTATCATTTATTGTTCGTATTCTGAACGATTTTATCTCCTTCGTGATGTTTTCGTCGGCTTCCGTCAGCTTGATGGACGTAATCAATATCATTATTTTTTGTAGCAGGGTCGGTCGGTTTTGATTTTTCCTTTGTTGTAGTAACATCATCCCTTTGTTTCGCTTTCCCTCGTTATTGCTGTTGCTCGTTTCTTGACGTTCCTCGTTAGATGATTCCTTTTTCTCTTGTTGTGCGGATTTGTTTTCGTCTCTAGCATTTTGATCGTCTTGATTTTGCTTTTGTCACTTCCTCCTTCTCCATTATTATCTCCATCCGGGGTTTCCTTTGAAATGTCGTCCTCGACATTTATTATTTCAATTATTTCCTCGTATACTTTTATTATTCTCGCTTTTATATCGTCCATCTCTTTTATTTCTTGTTTGCTCGCTTGGAATCTTATTTGCTTTCGATGCCATCTATGTATTATCATCAATAACTGTTCCTTTCTATCCCCGATTCGTATTGCTTCTTTTGGATGATTGGTGAATTTCAGTCCTTCCCATTTCAACATTGCTTTTATCGTTTTTGGAAATGGATAGTGAGCATATATTGTTTCTTTTAATAGAACGTTTCTGTTTCTTACCATATAGTTTAAATCGAATACTTTAAGTGGTGAACCCTCGTAGGTCCATTTCATCAGATTGGCTGTTGCTTCGTCCTGTTTGGCGTCGATAGCTTCCCATAGTGTTTGAATTGTTTTGCCCATCATTTCTCTCTCTCTAATTGTCGCGTTACTGGTTATGAATTTTATTGCACTTGCTTGTCTCGATTTCAGTGCATAGTGTAGTACATTATTTTCTCCATTATCTTTCTCTTTGAACGATGATCCGGTTCTTAGTAATTCTCTCAGGACTGTTGTAGAAGCATCTGCTGCAACTGCGAACATTAGTGGTGTTTGTCCCTCTTCGTTTGGTATATTTGAGCTGTGTCCGCATTTCTGCATAAATTGAATTATATCCATTATTCGTTGAGTGTTTCTATGCTGTACTGCAATATGTAAAGGTACATTTCCTTCTACATCTGCCATAGTGAATATCATGGGTATACTTTCTTTGATACGATCCATTTCTGGTGGACTTCTAGTTCCTTTAGCGTAATCCATTGCGATTTTTCCCGCTTTGTTTACTATTCTCATCCATCCTTTCCCTTCGACCCATTCTGGCATTATTTCTCTGATAGCTTTTACTATTATATCCATCTTATCCACATTATCTTGTGTCGCATTTAGAGTTATTTTGGATTCATCTGGTTTAGGTTCTTCTATTGTATTATTTGATGTTGCTTCTATTTTTCGACTCATCGTTAGTCCGTTTATACTCCGTTGTTGAGTTTGTGATCTGGTTTGCATACCTCGATTTTCTGGTTCTCTTGTTATTGTTCTAGGTATCGCTTTACATCTGCTTACGTTTACGTAAATAGGTCTAGTAAGTGGGTTGTTGACCAATTTAACTCGAGCATTGTTCTCGTTTACATACATTATCTCATATGGTCCTTTACCACATCTTTGTAATTTTCTGGCTACTTCGGGGATAATTTCTGGCGTTGCGATTATTACCCAGTCTCCGATCTGAAAGTTATGCTCGCGTACGTCTCGCTTTTTATCATGTAATTCTTTGTAGCTTTCTTGATTAAATCTAATATTCATACCTGCCGTTTTCCAGATCTCTTGCATTCGCTCTTTGAATCCTGTTACATAATCATCAATTTCCATATACTGCGATATCGGGTTGATATTTTAAGTCTATCGGCATGTTACATTCTCTGCCGTACATTAATTTGAATGGACTCATTTTTGTTGCTGAATGTATTGACATCCTATAAGCCATAAGGCATAGATTTATATATCTATCCCAATCCTTTTGGTGTCTGCTTACGTAATTTGACATCATTTCAATTAATATGCCGTTGAATCGTTCGGTTTGACCATTTGTTTGTGGATGATAAGGCGATGTTCTCAATTTCGCAATTCTGAAGTAGTTCGTTACTTCTTCTATAATTTCGCTCATAAAGTTGGTTCCTTGGTCAGTCAGGATCTGTTTGGGTGTTCCGTATCTACAGCATATTTCCTCTACTAGGATTCTCGCTATTGTTCTTGCTTTTTGATCTGGTATTGCGAATGCTTCCGGGAATTTTGATAAATAATCTGTCACTACCAATATATAAATATTCCCATCGTTGGTTTCGGGTAATGGTCCTACTACATCCATTGCAATCATCGTCATTGGTTCTGGTGGAATTGGCATTGGCTTTAACGGTGCTTTCAATTTACTTCCTGTGTTTTTCCTCGTTGCGCATATCAGACAATTCTTTATCCATCCTTTCACGTCTTCTCCGATATTTGGCCAATAATATTTTTGACGTAATCTTGCTTCCGTCTTTTTTTGCCGACATGTGTCCTCCAAGTTTTCCATCGTGGTATTGCATCAATACCTCTTTTCGTCTACTCTCTGGTAAACACATGAGTCGTTTTTCGCCATCCATTAGTAATAACCATCCCTTCTCTATGGTATATCGATGTCTGTGTTTTTCCATATGCTCTTTTAATTTACTGTTGTTGTCGAAGATTTTCATATCGTTCGTTTCTATGAATTAAATTATTGTTTTTAGCTCCTCGTCTTCTTTCTGCTCGTTTCTTAGTTTTTGTAAAATCGATATCTTCTGCGATGATCATGCATATTCGTCTTACATCATGATCCATCAGTTCCTCAAATACAAATCTTGACATGCAATCTGCGTTGGCGTTCGCTTTTCCTGATTTGAACTTTATATACGGTGAGTATTCTTGCAACTGCATCGCCCATCTCATTAATCTACTAGAGGCTTCTTTATGTTGTCCCAACCATACCAATGGTTGATGATCTGTCGTGATATATATCTCGTGACCCCATAACAGGTATTTAAAGTGTTTAATAGCTTGAATTATTGCTAGTGCCTCTCTTTCAGTCACAGAGTAATTCTTTTCATGTTTCTTGAATGTTCGACTATAATATCCAATAACTCGTTCTCTTTTCTCGTCGTCCCATTGTCCTAGGACTGCTCCAGATGCATATCCACTTGCGTCTGTCGCTAATAAAAACGGTTTCTTAAAATCTGGGTGTACGAGTATTGGTGCTGATATCAGTTTATCTCTGAGTGTTTCAAAGGCTGTTTGTTGTTCCTCTTCCCATATAAACGGGGTATCTTTTTTGGTTAACTCTTGTATGGGTTTCGCAATGGTTGCATAACTCTTGATGAATTTCGATAATATCCGCATAGGCCTAAAAATTCTTGCACTTGCGTGACTGTCTTTGGTACTGGGCAATTCTTTATCTTTTCGATGTTTCTTGGGTCTGGTTCTTTGCCTTTTGCCGATACAATATGTCCCAAGAAGGTAACTTTTTCCTTTGCCCAATCGCATTTGGAGGGTTTCAATTTTTAACTTCCATTGTCTCAATCGAACAAATACGTTACGGATATCTTTTAAATGTTGCTCGAAGGTGCTAGAATAAATCAATAAATCATCAATATATACCATACATTGTTTAATGCCGTGCGTTACAAAATTCATACATCTCTGAAATGAAGCTGGTGCGTTAGTTAATCCGAAAGGCATTTTCTTGAATTGGTATAGATCTTTTCCAATTGTAAAGGCAGTTTTCTCTCTGTCCTCCTCTTTGACCTTTATCTGCCAATAACCACTTTTTAAATCTAGCGATGTAAAATAAGCTGCTCCGTGTAACGTTTGTAACATTTCATTTATGTCTGGTAACGGATATGTATCCCGTTTTGTTACTGCGTTGAGTCGTCGATAATCTATACAGAACCGTTGTGTTCCGTCCTTTTTCTTTACCATGACCACTGGAAATTGCCATGGCGAACAACTTGGTTCGATTACTCCTGCGTCTAACATCTTTTGAACTTCTTTTTCTGCTTCTGATTTTTGAGCTTCTGCCAATCGATATGGCCGTAGTGTTATTGGGGTATCATCTGTTAATGGTATCGTATGTTGCGTTACATCGCTTGTACCGAGATCTAAGTCAGATGCTGCAAATATATCCTTAAATTCCATTAGCAGTTTTTGTAGTTGTTCTTTCTCGTTTTCGTTTAGTAGCTGACTGTCGATTGTCCATAATTCTTCCTCATTTCCTTCAGTTTTTGTTGTTGGAAGTTCGATATCCATCATCGGTGTTAACTTTCCCAATCTTTCGTTTTCGTAAATGACTTTATCTTCCTCATCAAAATTAGTAATGTTGATTGGAATTTCACTGTTATCGTTTACGTACACTATCTCTCTGGCTAATGGCAGTTCTTTCTTTTTCTCAAATTTGTGATTAGGTTCGAAAATCATTTCTCCTCTGGTTTCCTCATTCACTTTTACGTAACAAATCATTTGTGTGCGCCCTGGCACTACTATTTTCTCTGAACATCTCACTTCTGATTTCAACGTACATATTCGTCCGGTTTTATCTCTCAGCTCCATTGATCCTAGATCTATTATTATCTCTTTTAATAATTCTGGCATGAGGTCCGTTCCAATTATACAATCTGCACTCAATCTCCTGATAACTGCTAGATACGTATTGATTTTCACATTTTTATATTCGATTATTGACCAGATTTTTCCGATGACTGCGACTGATTCTTTACTGCAAGTTATTACATCCATGTTAGCTTCTTCTATACATGGCCATAATCTTCCGGGTATTTTATCCATTTTTATTGCTGAAATGTTTGCTCCGGTATCAATCATTGCTTTTATTTCTACTCCATTTATCTCTATGGGTACCGTTAATGTTGGTCCAGCTAATGTTTGTAACATAGCTATAGTTCGAGTTTCTGGATCTTGGTCCACACTTCTTGATCTTTGGCTGGTTCTTGGTACTAAGTCTGCCCAATTTGGTTCGTATGGTACTGGATAAATATTTCGTAGTGTTGTTGGTCTTGGTATCGGTACGTTTCGTTCTACTGATTTTGTTGTTTTCTTTAGACATTCATATACTGGTGGTGGATGATTGAAATGTCCACTATGTCTTGTCTTTCGATTTTCCCATTGTTTGAGTTGCTCTTGAGTTAGCATCTGTGTTCCTCCTTGATTTTCGTCATTGTCGCTGCTACTATCATCTCTGAAATTTATCCATCGTTTCCAGTTACTCGTTTTTTGTCGCTTCATTCTGGTTTTCTCGGCTTCTAGTCTCATTATTGCTTTAAATTTTCGTCCGACTTCTTCATCAGTACCATTCATTTTAGTTAGAATTCCTACTAATCTCTTTATCTTGTGGATATCTTTTGAGTGTCCATGTAACACCATTGTTTTTGCTAAAAACGGTAAAAATCCAATTGCCATTTTCCAGTTGATTTTTCTCTCTCTTTTGTAAATATCGAAACATGCTAACATTTGTGTTAAGATTACTCTAACGATTTGAATGATAAGTATTATTCCTAAGATTCCTGCCATCATTTGTCCGAAGATTAAGAATCTTCCCCACATGGCTTTCATCATATTTGCTGTTGCATGTTGAAAGTGGTCTGGCGATAGTAACAATTCATAATTAGGTTTCTCTCCATAGTTGTTACCTCCCGTTATCGTCACAATATTAGATAGTATAGCTTGCCTTTGTGCTGGAAATAGTAGATGTTCTCTGGCTCGTTCCAGATCTTTTGTTTGGTATATTCCACTCTGTGATATATCAACTGGTTTGAATTCTGCTTCGCTGGCCAATTCTGTGAGTCCAAATATTTTTGGAGGTGCTACTATTACTCGAGTTGGAAATTGTAACCAACTTCCCTCTCTTATTTCAAATAATGGTCCATATACGTTACTACAACTGAACATATTAGGTACGAATTTTTCTGGATTTATCATCCTTGTTACTGGTTGAGCGAATCTGATTTTTCCTTTATGCATTATTTCTAATTCATTTATGCATTTATCCCTTGGGATTGTTGAATTCTCTGGTAGTTTCGCAATTGTCTTTTCACATTTGTATGTATACATAACTTCTCCAACGATTCTTCCAAAATATCCTTCTTGGAGTGGTAGTAATGGAATTGCGTTATCTGGATTTGTGATTGCCATTGCCAATTTTGTTTTTAATATTTCTCTGTTCAGGATACAATCATTTTTAACTAAATCGTAGTATATTTTCTCTGTTGATGCCAATCCTTTATGATATAAGAAATCCATCTTGTTATTTATATAGAGATATAGTTTCACATCTTTGGGGTCTATTTGCGCTTTTGCGTTTGGTATTGCTGTTCGTGATAAGAATATTCCTTTATAATTGGTACTAGCTACCATTTCGTCACATTTACTCACCATTCGCCCTTTTATGAATCTCATTCCGATTGTGGTATCAGTTGATATTACTACCGTTGGCGTGACTTCTGATCCGATAGTTGTGGTTATCGTTGGTTTTCCGATTCTTCCGGTTCTCTGTAATTCATCTAATGCACTTTTTTGCGTGTTAGTTTCGGTTTCTCTGTGCACTTGTCCTTGCACTTCATCAAATATTGCGCTCTTCAATAAGGTGAGTCTACAAGTTCTGGTATCAGCGTGATATACGATCGTTGACATTCCCGTATTGCATGATCTATCTGTTGCTAGACATTGAGGGTACTTCTTCATTGCTTGCGTATCTGGATCAAAATATCCTTGGTATTTCTCCAACTTTACTTGATAGCTTTCGATCACTACTACTCCTTTGACTAATTGATTCAATAGAGTGTATTCTCCTCCTTGACACGTTCCGTCTCCAGCCGTTATTCTCCCCGCAGCGTATACTCGGGTAGTTTTTATTTTTCCTTCCTCGGCTGCTACATTCACTCGTCCAGCTATTGAGATGCGTCCTGTCGTGAATCCTTCTTCACATTCGTTCCGCGTTACTGATACTACTGTTGTTTCCGTTCCGGCTTCTATAATTGTTGAATGCGAGTGATGTCCGCAATGAAATGCTACAATTTTCCTTGTTACAGAGCATTCTTTGATTTCTGTTTTTATGAAGTCTACTTCTTGATATACGTTATATGATACTGCTGTTGCTGTTGTCTGTAACTTACCGGGGTTTGCTGCTTTGCACTCTTCCGTTTCTTTTAGTGAATATTTATCACCAATTTTTATATTGTCACAGTCGTATACTACAAACGGTTCTACCCCTTTCACGCACATCATCCATATGAGTATTGTAGTGATTATCGTATTCATCCCTTTTCTAGCTGTTTTTGGGTCGCTTGCATTAATTGTTGTTTCGAATTCCGTTAATAACTCTTTTAACTTCGCTTGCATTATTTCGGTTTGATCATCTTTACTTACCAAATTTATAAAAGCTTGCCATCCCCCTTGAGTTAGGATGAATGGTTCGATTACTTTCCTGATAATGTCTGTTATTGCGAATTCATATCCGTTTGGATTGTATCTTGGAGTTCGCTTTCTGTATATCACTATCGTATTGTACATCAGGTAGGCTATTCCTACCAAATATCTATTTGGGTCATCGGATCGTTTCGTTAAGTGATTTATTATTAGCAGTAATTCCTCTGGATCTTTGGTTGTGGTTCGCACTTTATTATCCATTATTTTATTTATTATTGGTTTTATTGCTGCCCAAAGTTGTTTCGCTTCTGCGCCGATATTATTGAGTTTTAAATTTCTCTTTATTTCTGGATTTGCTAATCCCAGCATATCAGTTATTAGTCTGTTGATCCACTTTGTTCCTTGTTCTTGGCCTTTTAATTTTCCCTGTAACTGTTTCGTTACTTGGCTAAGCTTGTTTAATTTTGTTGTTAATTGATCCATCTGCATTTGTTCTTTAGTTTTCCTTTCTGGAGCTGGTTTATCAATTTTTGGTCGTCCTCTGGATTTCTTTTCCATTGCTGTACCTGTTTTCTTTTCGTTTGGGTTGTTCGTCTGCCGTTTCTTTAGATGTTGTAGCTCCTCGTTCATTTATCCAATTATCCCATTCGTCTCCTGTCGAGCTTCGGCGTCTTCTCTCTTTCTTTTTATTTTCCTCTTCGGTATCTGGCTCTATAATTTCGACTGGCTGTCTTTGACCACATACTAGCTCGTCTGGTTCATCTGTTATCAGATCGTTTTCGTCTTCTGTCATGAACAAATCTCTTGATTCCGGTATTCTCCGGGTTGTTTCCTCGTCCACAATATCATTTAGATCATTTAATATCTCTTCATCTCCTGTTGTGATGACGATTACTTCATCTGCTGCAGGTGGAACTTCTGGTGTGTTTAGACTCTCTTGTCGTCCTATTGGCGTTTTCGTTCTGATTTCTCTTTTATTGAGTTCTCTACCCGCGATCTTTGCTACTGTTAATACATTTATTAATCCCAATTGCATTTGCGTAACTCCGATTTCGAGATCGTCGTCTAATGATCGTCCTTGGTATTGTAAATGAAATGGCGGTTCATACGGTATTCTCTTTTTCACTTCACTCACTTTGGCAGTGATATAAAATTCTCTTTCAATTGGTTCGAAATCTGGCATCATAATTTTTAAACTATACTTTTCTATTGCTTCGGCTGCCCATTCGGTGTGTTTCCATTTTCGGATAATTTCTCGGAATTGCTCTGGGTACCACGCATACATTCTCCGATATTCCTCTATTTCCTTTACGATATTTCGCAGATTCTCCACTCTGCTACAAGAATCGATTATCCATTTTGCTAAATCTGTTACAGTTCGTCTTTGATTCTTTGCTCCGGTTCTCAATATCGCTGCTAATTCTCTACATTTTTGCGTTTCCGTTAATCTTGTTAATCCTTCCTCCACAGGGTCGTCTATATCTGTGGGCAAGTATTTTGTTCCTGGTATTCGTTTCTCGAGTACACTGATTCGCGGTCTCGCTTGTTCTTGTTGGATTCGCAATTTCATTTCTCGTTCTGTTTCTACTTCGATCGTGATGTATATCGTATCATCTTTTACAAATTGAGGTGTTACATATTTTTTCAACAGAAATTGTGGTACTCCTCCTGCAACATTTTCAGTGGATCTTGGCTTTTGACTTATCATAGATCTTGGGTCTACTCCCAATTTTTCGCTGTGTCGCTCTTCCCATTTCCCAGGTTTAGCGATTGAAATTGTGACTTTTCGATTAAATGGCCACTCTAACTTTCCGTCATATCTGCCTCTTGCCAATAGAAAATACACTGATAGATGTGTTCCTTTTCCCACCCCATCTCCGTTTGGGTATACTCTCAATTTCATTCGGTATCCTCCGATTTCTGTATAGAATTGATGGCTTGTAATACCGATGATTTTTTCTTCTTCAGCCGATTTTACTTTTTCAGCCCATCCACCTATTTTCCATGTGTATGGGGCTAGTCGAGCTCTGTCGTTTATTTCTTCGTCTTCTTCTGGTTGCCATTCCATTTCGTTTAGCATTTCCTCTGGTAAATTTTCATATGGTTCATCTTCATATAACTCTAAGGTTATTTCGTTAGCTGCGTCTTCCGGCGCTTCTCCTGGTACGTATTTTCTCCACTTTGGTTCGGTTCTCTCCATTTTCCATTTCCATTCTTTCGTCTTTTCATCATACACCTTTTTCCATGGCGTTGATCGGCATCTTGAGTCGTCTATCGGTTGTAATTTTGTACTCAACTTCGCATCTTGTCTCCATAACTGGTAGATGGTTAATATTTGGTCCATCTTTCTTTTCATTTCCTCTTGAAATTCTTGGATCTGTTGTTCCTTTTTTGTTGTATTTTTTCTCTCTGGTTCATCCATGGCTATGATATTAATGGTTTGTCCGTCTTCCCATATACCTAATTCGTATATCGGGGTTCGTTCTCGCGGACTTATTTGCCGTTTGTGGTACATTATTGCCACGTCTTCTACCATACCGTCATCACTACTTTCGATTATCGGCTGTATAATTTCTCGGTTTATCCGTCGGTATAATTCGTGCATTTGACAATCGGGATCTACCAATATTTCCTTTATTTCGTCATTTGGTAATTTTATCTTTATCTTTATTGGTTCATCTCCCCTCATCTCTCTTTGGTGTTCTCCATATTTGGCTATCAACTCATCTGTTCTCTCATTATCGAATCTCATAATATCCGTATCCCGTACAGCTTCTACAAATATTTTCATTGAAATCGGTCTCGTTAACGATAATTGATTAATATATTTTCTAGCCTGGTCTATTGCTTGTTCTGTCATTTTTATCTGGTTTTGTCTCATTATCTTTTGTCTCTCCTTTTCCAATCCAGGTTTTATTTCTTTGGTATACAGTATTTGGATTTTCTGCCATATTTCTGCTGTTGTTTCCTCGGTTTCATTTTTGTTTAACGTTACCACATTTATTCCTTTTGGCCATATTAGAGCATCCGCTAGGTGTATATCTCGCTTTATTTTCCTTCCTTGATAATATAAAGGTTTATTTTTATAACTGGGTCCTAGCTTTTTCACTACCCAATCATACAACTCGTTTGTGCTCTCGCCTCTTGTGGCTATTATCTGTCTTGGTATCTCTGGAAAATCAATAATTACCTGATACTCTTCTCTATCATATTCTTTCAGATTCTCTTGGTACTTTTTTATCATGTCTTTCCATGATGCTGTAAATGTACCGTTATCCTGTTGATGTCCTTTCGCAATCAGTTTCATTATTCTGCTGTATGCGGTTGTATCTCTGAGGTTTAGGAACATTTGATTTCGATCTACTTCTTCTACAATCTCGTTAATTTCTTTTAATATCTCCGTTTCATCTTCTCTTGGTCCACTCGTTTCCATTTCCTCTAATTCGGATTTTGATTCATCTTTGTATGGTTTATTTTCCTCGCATGACTGAAATATTTCTCCCCCCAGACTGCTTATTTCACTTTCATCTTCATCTGTTTGATCGTCTGGTATTCGTCTCAGCATATTAATATGTGGTTGTTTTTCCTCTTTCATTATCTTTGTTGGTCCTTTTGTTTGGAACCATATCTCTTTTATTCTGTTTTCAATTTGAGCTTCGCTCCACGTGGGCTTTTCTTTCCTGATTCTTGTTTCTATTTTTTGTAGCAGTATCCTCTGGATTCGATTTTTTGTTATTATTGGTTCTGATATCTCTTTTTCTTTTGACATTGATGCTTCTTGCTCATCCTTTTGTAGTTCCAATTCTGGTTCTTCCATTTCTTGCGTTAGCACTCTCTTTGCTAGCACTTCCCGGCTGAGCCCCCAAATTTGTATGGTGGGTTACAGGGTTTCGACGTTTGTTTAAATTATTCCATGGTTGCCCCGTAACACCATACAGAACATTGCTAACTGCCACTTGGCACCCGTTGCTAGGCAACGTTGGTAATGTGTTCAAGTGGTTGACTGCCCGCAAAAATTGAGTATCATTAGCTAATACTGTAGTTGCTCGGACAATCCTCGGGTTCACGAGCTGTCGATAGAAGACCTGCGCTCGCTTTTGATTATTTGGTCCCCTTGCGTCTAAATTCCTATCCAGCTGGTTTATCGTCGTTAGTTTGAGAAGACAAAATAATTGGTGGTTTTATTTAGTCCCTCACAGTGTTATTTTATTTTAAAAAAAACTTTACTAGTACGTAAACGTAATGAGAGATGTACGGAAAACAATATATTTAACAATAGTCTATTTATCTAAAGAATGCGTTGAGTGGAGAGTCGAGCGGCTCGGCGCTTCGCTCGCTCCTTGCGACCAGGTCGTCGACTAGATGTTGAGGAAATTGTTGGAGTGGGGTTTTCGACTGGGGTTGGCATTGCGGATGGGGTCGGGTTCACTTCTCGGTATGCTAGTTGAGCCGGGGCGAAAACTAGAGGGTAGGTCACCGCTGCCCCCTCTTGACTGGCGGACAACGCTACCTCTAGTCCCCTGATTTGGGTCTTCAGGCTTTTCACTAATTGTCTTTCTTCGGTCCACCCCTTCTGGGCCGCGGCTAGCTTTTGATACAGTGGCTTAACCCTCGTGGGGTTTACCCACGTCGCCTTGAGTTGTTGTATTTCCCGGACCATGTGTATAAGTTGATCGTGAAGATCCTTGTTTGTCTGCCGTACTTGGGTTAATTCGTTTTGTAAGAACTTTACGGGATCCATTTCTAAAATAGTAGGAGTGAATTGGATGACGACTAATACAAATATGAGCAGTTTTACTTAGACAAGTTTATAAAATGAAAATTATGATAATGATAGAAAAGATGAGACAGAAAACCTTGTTTTGAATCAATCACAATGTCACTATATCAATAATGAATGTCTAAGTCAATAGAGTTTACTCCTCCGCGAAGAATCGTTTGATCCCCTCTTCCGGAGCGTATCCCGGGATCACGAATACCGGCCGTTTAAGGTTTCGGCTTGGTCTTGGGGAGGGTGGATATCTACTGGCTAACCGCCCCGCCATCAGGTCATCTTGAACGTTGGCCAAGTGTGCTGCGGCCCTTGCCACATCTTCTTCGACTTGACGTTGGAGTTGGAGGAGGTCCTCCAGAAGCTCCTGGGCCTGGGTTAAGATATCTTGAGCAGGATTAGGCTCGTCGAACGGCTTCCGGAACTGCCGCATGAATTCCTCGGGGTTTATATCTTCCGGTTGGTCATCTTCAGGCATGGAAGGGTATCGTTCTTGATACACCCGATTCCATGCCTGCCTCCACTGTTCCACTACATGGGCAGGAAGTTCGACCATAGCTCCGGTTTCTGCTAAATGGGAATGACTTAGTGAGGTTGGTAGTTTTCATTCAAGATTTCTTTGAAAATTTATAGGGAGATGACTAGCTTGTGGTTCACAAATGGTACAGACTTTTTAGTCGTTTAAGGAAGAGATTGGGTCAATTCAAACCTACACATGTTAAACTTAAGGGCTCGAAGTTGAACGAGTGTTAGTGTCTGATCTAATGCTGCAGTTGGGATCTAGAAGAAAACGATACTTTAAGTCACTGGGTCATGCGTCTGCCTGCTGTACGGCCATTCGAGGAATGCTTAATGTTGAAAAATGAGAAAATGTAATTGTCGATTATCTTAACTTAAATGGGTTTGAATATCGCTTAACCGATCAAATTTGTATATTTGGATGATTCAATTAGGTAGGGTGAATTCAATTATCAATAAATTTGGTTAAACAATTTTTAAGAAAACCTTTATATATAAAGGAACAATTAGGCCTTTGCATAGGGTTATATGATCAAACATGTAAATAAGGTTCACTAACTAAGTATGCAGTCAAATAATCAAATATCTAATTATGGTTAACTAATCAAGCATTTACATACCGTTAAATAATCAAATTTTATATCTGGGTTAACTAAATAGGCATTTATATACCGTTAAATAATCAAAAATTTCTTATAGGGATTAATTAATTAGACATTTATATACGGCTAAATAATCAAGTTTTATATATGGTTCGACTAATTAGACATTGGTATATATAATTAAACAATCAAATGGTTATCTAATTAAGCATTCATATGTATGGTTAAACAAGTAGACGTTCACACAATATTAGATCTCGAACTGGAGTGCTTTAATAATCACCGTTTCCTTTATAAACAAAATGACGGGATGTGAGAGTCCGTCACTATTCGAACACGGTGAACTGTTTATGTCGACGGAAATGATGGTGATCAAAGGTTATTGATTTTAGTACTGGTCAATTTTTAATTCATTTTATTCTAGACAGGTGCACTTTCAAGATTATCTATTCATGAAATGGTGAGCTATGTGATTTCGGCTAAGTTGAATATTTTGGATTTACCATCTTTTAAGGAAAATGCGTCGTAGTTCTTGGGCGAGCGTCATCTCTCACACTTGGAATTTATACGGGAAACCTTTTATAATGACACTCAAGCCTTCATCATTTCGGATAACGTTAACAGAGCCTAATCATTAAAATTTTGATTTGTTGAATTGGTAAATTTGATTTTTCATAATTTATGTTACTTTGTTTTGCCTAGTAAATTATCTCATGTTGTTATTTTATTCTCGTTTAGGAATTTATGTTACTTAATAAATCTCGCTACTTTTACCTGGGAGTTAGTTTATTCAGTTCGAAAGGTCGTTTAGATAATAACTCAGATTAATTTTCCATCATTCGCGTTACCTATTTCTTTTTGTAGTCTGTCAAGTCGTCAATTTCTTCAATTTTAATAAATTATCATATTAGCATTTTATCGAAAATCAAGTTCTATTCATTTGTTCTTTTATTCGGGTGTTTATTTTTCAGTATACCTATTTTGTAACTACTTATCTGGTTCGAACACTTGTCATTATGGTGAAAGGAGTCAAGGAGTTAGATCTCCATTTCGTTAAGCAACAATTATTCTATTGAATGACTACTTGGTTTAATAAATTGACGAGTCAAATATCTTTACCAAATTCTTTGTTTCTTTACGGTACAATATTTTACTTTAAATGGTTGAGTGAGAATCAATTACTAAATGAATAGTTAATCTACGATATCATACTTTAGTGAGTTAAATTTCTTTATATTGATCGATTAAAAATTGATGAATTATTAAATGAATACTTTATGAATTAATTTCTTTTACTTTAAACCGTACTAAATGAGTTATTTATTAAATGAGTATTTTAATGAATTAATAATCAATTTAAGATCAATGAATTACTTATCAAATCAATGGTTTAATGAGTTTACGTTAAGCAATAATTAAGCTAGAATCAGTGAATTATTTATTAAGGGATTATTAAATTTACGGGATAATACTTCAATGAGTTAAATATCTTTACATTAATCAATTTGAATCGATGAGTTATTTATTAAATGAGTACTTGATTTATAGTTTAATGAATTAAATACTTTTACATGAATCAATGATAATCAACAAATTATTTATTAAATGATCTCTATTAATTTATTTGACTCGCAAATTTAATTTTTGTTTGAAATATCAATTTGAATTATAACAACGATTTCCATTTTTATTAACCCCAGTTCCAATCCCTTTTAATAAGCCTTAAGCGCATTTTGTGTTTACATTATATTTAATGAGTGCCCACTGGACTACTCGGTGTAAATGATTTTGAGCCGTGTGTGATATGATTTTTGGTCGAGTTTATAGAAAGGAGAAACGAGGAAGCAGCCGGAGACTTCTTCCTTATTCCTCAGTTCATCTATAGGAATAATATTGACGATCCAACTCTGCGTTCCGCACGCCGGGTCTTCACGGGCACAGATCATTGGCGATATTCCACGCGCTTACACGAATCTGAGTTGTGTGTAGATTTTATTTACTTGCATTAGGTTTCGGCTGTGGGCCGGAAAAATTTCGACATATTTTAAAACATATAGAATGAATTATATATATATATGAAACAATTTATGCATAGTAATGTTTATTAATTATAAAATGAAATAACAAGTTACCATTCCAATTCATAAAAATAGCATAAATTCATACAATAAACCAAATGCCTCTCTTCCCACGCCGACGTCCGAGCAGAGCTCTACAGAGTTGCAAGGTACGGGGCGTGGAAAGAGGGTTCCAAAATCAATGATCCTCACCTAAAATTCTGAAAATTCAAAAGTACGATTTCAAATAGATTTAAAA
Source organism: Schmidtea mediterranea (assembly GCA_022537955.1). Lineage (NCBI taxonomy): Eukaryota > Metazoa > Platyhelminthes > Tricladida > Dugesiidae > Schmidtea > Schmidtea mediterranea. Next base: position 18,638,930 of record CM039681.1, read on the forward strand.
TATTCAAATAATTTGAAATGTTTCGAAACACAGGGTGTTTTTCAAAATGGTTCTTGGTTTTTAAAACGGTTAGTTAAATGTGAAAATGGATCAGTATATATACCTATTTGTATGACGTGTGAAATTTGATGCAGTAAAACAAAATTCGACCTTGTTGTTTTCTAGCAAATTCTATATTTTATTTTTATTTTTTTTTTTTTCGATTTATTTTTATGATTTTTTATTTAGAATTTTATTTGAATTATTACTAATTCAAATTTTTCGATTTAAATCCTGCTTTAATGAACTTTAACTGATTTTTCCAATTTCGTCGAATTTGTCGTGTTTTCTTGTTGTGTTTGTGTAGATATCGTGCGGATCTTGGTGCATTTTGTTAATATTTTAATTTATTTTTATGTTTCTTAATTTATTTTTTATTCTTTTATTTCTCAGATTTTATATGGGTTAATTGGTGTTTTGGGGTTTATTTGAATTGCGTGTTGTGTTTGCGTGTGTGTTTCTGATCCATTTAAACATTTTTCAAGGCCGTTTTCGTTCTGGCCCAACAAAAGTATTTGGAAATAACAACCTCCCGAAACTCATATGCATTCGGAATTAGCAGACGGGACAATACACCAACCTCCCACTACTTGTGTTAGGCCTTTGTTTTAGTAGGCGTTGGTATAAATGGTAGGGATAGACGTATACATTACTGTGCATTTATAGCAAACAGTCGCATTTTACCAATAAAATTAAATGTACGAATATCGAACTGTTTTCATTATGACACTATAATTTTCAATAGATCAAAAAGGGGGCGCGCGAGAATATTTACGCTAGTAAACTGGGTCGCAATAACAAAAAGGTTGAGAAGCGCTGTATTAATATATGAAATTAATTTTAAATTCACATCAAAATCAACAATAACGATGACGTAATATTGATAAGTCTAATACAGTGGGCGGCAATATCTGTTACAAGTTAGTAATTTTTCAAATTTTTCCACAAAAATGTTTGCTGGTGGATCACATAACATCTATTTTAGGTTACATAATATCTCAAGCACACTTTAATTTGTTGAGAAGTTTACTTATTGATTATTGTTAATGTATAATTAAGAATTGTTTACTTGGTTACTCAAATTTTACCATGGGTCATTGAATGCCGACCACTGGACTAATTGTTTGATTCAGATTTTTTATTGTAAAACTTACTATACATAACCAGTTTTCATTAGCCGATTAATGCATAGTATTTCCATTTGGCAATATAATGATATAAATAAAAAAGGTTGTAATATTTTTATTTGCTATTTTTCCAGAAATAAGTACACTAACACCTAGTTTGCGTCGTAGATACGTTTCGAAAAAAAGGCGACGTAATGTAAATTACGATTTTATATAGGAAACCATATAAATACTTCACATTGGGTCGTCTTTTTTCGAAACGTATCTACAACGCAAAGAGAGGTCTTGGTGTACTGCTCCTTTAATCAATTGCAATAAAAAAATTAATAAAAACTCGGGCATTTAAGTCAGTAATTATTAACAATCTTACAATTTTTTATTAATTTAATATTGCAACAAAAATTATATATTACAATTTACAAAAATCAATTTTATGTATTCATTATTTTCTTATGGAGGTATCTTTGTGGTTCTTTCGTAGTGTAGGCTTGGACTTTATGACCCTCTCTGTTAGACCCTGATAACATGTTACTTTGCAACGTATATTAAAAATTACTGGCGTACGTATCAATGGCGGAACTACAAAATTTGTCCCCAGAGCAATAGAATTTTTTTTAATTTAAAAAAAATTGTGTTACATCTGTAATTATAAATAGTGATAACATTTATTAAAAACACTTAGTGAAAATATTCAGAAAAAATATTTAACGACATTCTACTTATAATCAGTAAATAGATAATATATAAAATAATAGTTGCAATTATCAACAAAAGCTACGGACGCACAAACGGGAATTTTTTATGATTAGTCAATTACTAATTATAAAAATTTTACAAAAATAAGTGATAATCTATTGGAAAAAATCTCATCAGTTAAAATCATCAGTTAAGACTAAACTATAATAATCAAAACCCTTGAAATCATGTAAAATTGTTTTTCGTGAAAATTCATCAATTTATTTATTCTTCAAAGTGCCAACTTCAGTTTTCCCAAATTTGATTAGTGAATTTCCCATCGAAATAATTTCATTAACTTTCTTATACTTTCAAAGCCTTTATGAATATAAGAGCAAAATTATGCAATTCCCTTCTTTTACTTCCAAAAGTATTTTGCTTCACGTAAAACTTCGAATATGTCTCAATCCATTAATTAAAAAAAAAAGTAATTCTGGTTTGCATTTCAAAAAGCATCTATTAAGTATATCATAGGTTCTTAAACTTTTTTGGAATGCCACCCCTTTGCAAGACAACATTTTTTAACGACAGCTCATCATAAAAGTTTTCCCAGTTCAGGAGCGGATCCAAACCATCTAGTAATGGGGCGGCGATTTAGGTAATGACGTCATATATTGGTATCCCAGTAGTTCGATTAAAAACTCACACCAGTCAATTTTATTAAATTTCAGATCAATCTTAAACAGTCTGCTTAATAAGCCTAATTTACTTCCATTTTCAAATGACAGAACACAGACTAGTCGGATTGGCCCTACTTAATGCACACAGAGACATTTCAGTAAATGTTGAAAACGTGATTAATCGTTTTGCTAATTCGAGAAATTGTAAACGAGATCTTTCTGTTATAAATTGTAAAAAAAATCAACAAATCAAGGTTTTAAATTCGCTATTAGTCTCTCTAGTCTCCATTAAATAATTGTATTTCAATAATTTTAAATCACTTCGAAATATAATTTACAACATTATATTTCTTCATCAAATTTGAAAAGTTTTGTTGACATTCCATGATTTCTTTATAAAGAGCTGCAAACACCAAGAAAACGCCGCAAAATAATTTCTTTCCAAATAATCAAAAGGGGCAATCGCCCCCATCTCGTCTCCTATGGATCCGCCACTGTCCCAGTTCAAGCCACCTGATATTTTCAATGTAAATAGTAACTTGTGATAGATTACTCAGACTTGCACAAATCCTTTCACAAATACCTAGACATATCAAAGTAATATATGTCAAAAATACTTTGTTTAAATTCATTTGGTGTGCAAATGTAATAAAATAATTCTAAATCACAAAAATTATTAATTTTTAAGCATTTGTTATTAATGTAAAATTTCTGTCAGGTTCATTGTATTTTTATTAATTATTCGGATTAGTCTCTTGGCATCGAAACTCGTATTGTTGAGGTGCCTCATTTTTTGGATCTTCTGCAGCCTACCCAATCCATCGTTATGTATCTGTAAATGCAAAATAAGTGTGTATTGTGAGGTTTCCTTGATTGTTAACAATAATTTCAGTTTTTTCACATTGAACTATATGATTAAAATACAGTTTTTCAATAATTAAGAATAAAATCAACAAGACAATGATAGTAACTTCCAAAATTTTATTTGTTGCAAATCACAAATGATCGTAGAAAATTCGAAACTAAATCCAAATACGAAATCCAATTAAACATTTACAAGACCAAATTTAAAATTTAAAAACCGTAAAAAAATACGAAAAACAAAATTCTTTAACCACTTAACGTACATACCCGTGACATATACGGGTGCATCGTACTGGAAATTTTGTACGTGACCGTGACATAGACGGGCGAACATTATATTTACTTACGTGGTTTTACATGCTAGTTCAAGATGCGGGCGAGTTCTAATATTTGTATAGACACCTGTACTAAATACTTTTCTATGACAAAATAGATGTCAGTTACGCAAAGTGGATTTCGTCTCATAGCGAACAAATTATAATATTTTGCAAGAGAAAATATACTATATATTTATCTAAATAAAATTCAAAATAAAAGAAGAAATACACAAAAAATTCAATTTATATATTACAGAAAACATACAAATTGTATAAAAAAATTATTAAAAGATCTTATTTACTTTTTTAAAAAATTTTTGCAAAGTGGTTTGTATTTCATGTTGTTTTTTTCTTCATAAATTCCTTTATAACAATTTATGCTACTAATTACTGTTCTACTTACCTTAGAACTTCGTTCCTGATTAAGATCATCTTGATCAAAAATCTGCAAAGCCTGATCAATTAATTGTATAGCTCGCGCTAAACGTTTCGCTTTAAGAGTTTGCTCTGGAACAATTTCTTGGTCAAAATTACTACTGTATGCTGGATGAAATTCAATTTCCATTAATTCGGAATTTGTGATCTCTTCATTGTATGAGTTCAATAATTCTTCTATATCTTCGACACCCATTCCTTCAACTTGCAATGTGACCGTTAAGCCAACTACTTCTTGGATTACATTTATTGTATCATTCGTGTCATTTTCCAATTGGTTCTCTACATATTCTGGTCACAATTTACGCCAACATCCGTTCATGCTTCTAGTGGTTACTTCATCCCAAGATAATGCAATAAATTTAATTCCATCTAATATAGTGAAATATAATATTATTAAATTCTTCAGTGGCTGCGAAGAGTTTCTTAACAGTTCGGCGAAGATAATACGATTTAAAATTAGATATAGCTCCTTGATCCATAGGTTGTATTAATGCAGTTGTGTTTGGTGGTAAATAAACAAATTTAATATTCTCTGAAAGTTCATCTAAATCATTTGGGTGACTTGTTGCAGTATCCAATACAATTAGAACTTTAAACTCCAACTTTTCTTTATCGCACTATGATCTCAACTCTGGAATGGCACAAGAGGACACAGAATCACGAAACAAATTAGCATTCATCCAGGCTTTTATATTCCACCGATAATATACAGGAAGATTTCTCTTTTGTGTACCTTTTAAAGCTCTGGGATTTTCAGAAGCATAAATTGAAAATGGTTTAAATTTATAATCACCAGCAACATTTCCACCTAATAGAAGTGTTAGTCGCTCTTTAACAGATTTAAATTCCTGTGCATTTTTTTCCATTTTTGAAATGTATGTTTTGGTAAGCAGGCGTTTCGAAAATAAGCCTGTTTCATCTACATTAAAAATTTGTTTCGCCCAGTATTCTCCGTCTCGAATTATATTTTTTAATCTTTCTGGAAAAACAGTTGCTGCAACAGTATCTCCACTTAAAGCTTCCCCTTTAAGGCTTAAAGTATGCAAATTTGCTGGGATTTTGAATCGAACAAACCAACCATTGTTAGCTTCAAAACTCGTATCCTCACTTGTGCTTGGTTCTTGTAACCTTAGACTGTCATAGTTAGATTTTGCTTTTACTTTAATGATTATTTTACTTAGAGGCATCCTACGGTAATTTTGTTCTTGTATCCACAATGTTAGAAGTGATTCCATTTTGACCATTATGGCAGATCTATTACGTGTACATGGTTGAGATAACATTTCTGTAGCGTTTGTAGCACTTTCTTTTATTTTTGAAGCATCCCGGTTCCGAATACTTTTAACGGTTGTTACTAGTAAAGTAATAGCGTTTGCAATATCTACTGCCTTATGTCCACGATCAAAGCGCTTAAGTATGTCAAGTTTTATTTCTAGTGTTAAAGCCTTTCTTGAATATTTACTGTTCATATTAACGGAACAATTACTACAAAAATTTTAATTTCTTAATTGAAAATAAATAAATTTAAAATCGATCAATATCTTTTGATTTAAGTTTACTCTCATAAGATTATTCGCAGAAAATGAAAGAAAACATCTAGAATATACCGTTTTTTCAAAATGATTTTGAAGACAAAATAAAAAAAAACAAATAACGAGGCACTATAAATCGACGCAAGAGTGAAAAGACGCATAGCGGGGCCCTGGTGTATATAACATATTTAGAAAATTTACAAATAATTAAACATAGTGAGTTTACTGACAACAATCAATAGACTGGCCTAGTGATAAGATCCAAGAGAAATAATAACGTCCACATTTTAGATATCAAAGTGCCATATGATTGTAAGGAAAATTTCAAGGATGACAGAGACCGAAATTTTTCCAAATCCTATTGGTTGGAGAAATGGGACGTACCTTTTAAACCAACAGCCCAATATCAGCACTGGTGGTTGGAACTCTTGGATCTTGGGAGTAGTGGGATGTGTCACCTCCAGCACACCCTCCCCCTCCCGGCAGAAAATTTTTCTAAGTGTAAAAGTACAAATTTTTCTGAGAATAAGACCATGACTCATTCAAGGTCATTGAATGACTCATCATATTTTTCAAGGTTATTTAAACAAAGACCATGACTCATTCAAGGTCATTGGATGAGTCGTAATAATTTCTCAAAGTCATTCAAAATTTCTCAAGGTAATATTATTTTTAAAAAATTTTAAATTTAAAATGACACCTTATTTTTATAAGTAGTATTTTAATTATTATTATTTTTTAATTTTAATTTTTATTCTATTACTTATTTTTATAAGTAGTGTTTTTATTATTAATATTTATTAAAAGTTTTTATTAAAAGTTTTTATTAAAAGTTTTTATTTATTATTATTATTATTATTTTTTTTTATTATTATTATTACAAGTTTTATTAAAAGTTTTTATTTATTATTATTATTATTATTATTATTATTATTATTATTATTGTTAAAAGGTTTTATTATTATTGTTATTATTATTATTATTATTATTATTATTATTATTATTATTATTATTGTTAAAGGGTTTTATTATTATTGTTATTATTATTATTATTATTATTATTATTATTATTATTATTAATATTATTATTGTTAAAAGGTTTTATTAATAATATTATTTTATATCCCAAATAATCACTATATAATATCTGCATGCTCACTGCAAACTATCTTATTAAAAATAAATTTAAAAATGCAAACTATGGTATTAAAACTTTTATTAGTATTACTTTATAACCTAAATAATTCCTATATAATATCTGCATGCTCACTGAAAACTATTATATTTAAAAATAAATCTAAAAAATATTAATAATCATAATTTTTAAACTAAGACAAAAATATTTTCACAATTTTTTATTTTTCAAATATTTACAAAAGTTTGTTAATAAATATCAATTATATTTTCAAATATTTCATCAGGCATTACTATATTACCGCCAACATCAAGGGCATCAACCCTCTATAATGACCATATGCAAAACTTGAGTTTTCCTTACCCAAGATCTCTTATCGTCATGATTATTTAATGCAATGTTTGAATTTTTAAAAGTAAACAGCTGGTGATTTCGGGTCCCTATCCTAGTTTGAGGTACCGACATAATAGTATTATTATTATAACAACGTACATACGATTGGTGTTTAATGTCGGTACCCGGTAATTTTACAACCTTAGCTCGCATTGTTGACTTATTTCCTAGCAAGCTATAACATTTAGGGCGCAAGAAAACCCACTCACTATATCCTAACCCTTTACTCTTATCCTTGAACTTGCCTATAACTGAGTCAAATCGCCTAGAATATAAAGGATGAGAAGGATCATAATTTGAGGTGTCTAATAGGTTATCTGAAATCATCGCTGTTTATAATATATCTAATTTTAAATTTTTTATTTCTAAAAAGAAACTATCGGTATCACCCGCTACTAAATTTATATCACAGTTATAAATATTACGAAATTTTTGAAATTCAGTATACAGTAATTGGTACATCCGTTGTTTGAATAGATCTAGAACTGATTGACCAATATAACTAGGTCTATCCAAACATATTGACTCCTTATTAAGATAAGCGGCAAAAAGATCATCAATAATCTCTATTGTTTTTCTAAATGCCGGATTTAACGAATATGTAATTAACTTTTCAGGTGAATTACATAGTCGCAATTCATCCGCTTTTTAAGGTTCTCAACGGATTTACCATACAGACTATTATTATACAATTTAAATAAATCTCTATATAATTCACTAACTGTATTTGCATGCAAGTTACTGTTTTTATCAATATAATTTTTAAAAATAGAAGCTTGCTTGTATTTAATAGCTCTATATATTTATACAACGTTAGCCCTGAGAGAAAGATAAAGCCCGAGAAGCCTCCAGTGAAGAACATAGTTCTTCTTAGGATAATGCATGAGCATTAACTTCTCAACTTTTGAATTTGGTGGGCACATCTTTTCCGCTCCAATCGGAAAGTCATTTAAAAAATCATGTAAATAATCTGGAATCTCGATATCAACTTCCATAGTATATCCATATGGAAGGATTTCAATATCCACAACATTCGAACATTCACTCAAAACATCATCCAAACCATCATACACTCAAGTAAAATCAGCGTAAGGAAGACTTTGGCTGAGACCCCAACCATACAGATTATTTATATCTATGTACAATAATTCTGTATCCTCCGAAGTAGCAATGTAATGTTTGTTAACAAATGTTAACCTACTCCGAATTCCACCTTCGTAAAAATTGAACATTTCCATGTCCTGTAAAAGTTCAATGGGTTCCGTTAATGTCATAAGCGCTGAAGCTCATGACATACCCGGAATTCCATAAGAATAAAAGGCCTGCTGCAATGGGCATATGAATTTGATTATGTATATAATCAGGAGATAAAACCGATTCAAAATCGGCATAAATCACAAAAGGTGGGGTGATATGTTTTGAATAATTTAGAAGCTCTAAGTTTTTATTTTCGGGTAATGTGAAAAGGGTTGTGCCAGTCTGATTTTTAGCACATAATGCAACATGTGTATTGAATGCATTATCTCACCAAAACCCATTAAGGCAATGTGGACACCAACGGCATCTAATTTATATGTTACAGTCAGGGGTTTGATTGCAATTCATTAACCTTTCAATATTGTTCACTGCGGTATAATGATATCTGTCCTTATTTTCAAGCAATAATAAATAAATAGGGTTTCCGTCAGTGACTTTGGTTATATGTATTAAACTTAAATGAGGATGGTGAAAGACATAATTGTCTGGAACCTCATCAATTATCACAGTTGGTGTGTACAAAAACACATTAATGGCTAAGTTTAAATTAGAATTTTACTTTTCAAACTTTGGGATGTTGCAAAGTTTCATGAGACAATCCGTGACTTCATCATATTCTAACTTGTCTAAAAACTCTATATATTTGGAAACTCTTTGGGGATTTTCACCAATTATATCTTTCTTTAATAAATAAAGAATGGAGTAAAGGAAGCATTTCTCATCATTATTTTTTATATTTACTATAGCTCCTTTATTTTTCAACGCAGAAGAGGTTTTAATGAATTTATGTCCGGACAGACGACTAATAGGAGCATATTTAGTTAAAATAAAGTGTATTTCCATAATATTTATAACACGCCATCCACTTCCTAAATGGGTGAATTTTTCAATTTTCTTCGCTTAAAAAGTTGTCCGAAAATGTTTCCGCATTATTCGAAAAATATTTGTCACGAATCTCCCCCATCTTTTTCAAATTTAATTGAATTTTAACGCTCCCCATTTTATTTATTTCAAAAATTAATTTATTACTGATTCGCTCAGTTAAATTTTACTGATATGTTTGGCTCATTTTCTAATGAAGAACCTCCAAATTGTATAATATCATTATTTACATTTTTTATAATATTTTCATTGTTTTTATAGGTATAATATCATTATTTATAATACGTATAATATCATTATTTACATTATTTATAATATTTTCATTGTTTTAATAGGTATAATATCATTATTTACATTATTTATAATAATTACAATAGAGTCATCATCATCACTGATTTCGATGACTTCTTTTTTAATCATTTTACTAGGAATATTAATATTAATATATTCAGCAGGCCTTTTATTCGATTTATTTGATTTAGTTTTTGGTTTATTTTGAATTATATTCAAAATATCTATATTATTTTTATTAATTTTCTTAAAAAGTTAAATTTTACTTGACTTAAAAGAATTTAAATGAATTGCATGTTCCCTATAAAATTCTTTATATTTAACGCTTTGGGATGTTTTGCATATGGCACATATAAAAAAGTCGATGCCATTAAATTTATGGTGGTAATATTTTTTCATGTCTTTATGACATCTTCCACTGTGTTGTAATGATGAGATGCAATATCTCGGATAAAAAGTGCCTATTAAAAATAATAAACTATAAATTAAAATAAATAATTCCTATATAAAGTATCTAATAATAAATCTAAAAACGCAAACTATTATATTAAAACTTTTATTAATATTATTTTATAAACCAAATAATTCCTATAAAACCTATATAAAATATCTAATAAAAATAATAAATTAATATATACAAAACCTATATAATATCTGCATGCTCACTGCAAACTATCATATTAAATAATTCCTATATAAAGTAACTAATAAAAAAGTAAAATAAATAATTCCTATATAAAGTGTCTAATAATAAACTATTATTGTCAAATCAATATCTATAATAAAAAATTCCTATATAATTCAATAACTATTATTGTAAAATCAATATCTATACTAAAAAATTCCTATATAATTCAATAACTATTATGGTAATATCAATAGATTTGTTTCTTTATAATTTTAACTTACTATAAATTAATGATATTTGAAGTATTATTATAATAATATTTTAAATTTCATCAACTTATATTTCCATAAAAATCGTTATAAAATATTTTCATCATAAAACTTATTATAAATTATTGATATTTAATGTATTATTTTAATTATATTTCAAATATCATTAACTTAATTTTTTATAAATAAATAAAAATAAATAAAAAACTAACATTCAATCTATCTATACAACATGCCAACAAAATGTCTTTGTATGTTCGAGCCAGAATTATTTCCTGCTCTGAGGCTTTTAAAATACAACCCAATGTGTGTTAACGTGTTTGCCAGTGGGGAAATAGTCATATTAGGGTTGCGAAATCTAGAGTACAAAAATATTGTTACAGACATACACAATGAAATCATGGGATTGGTCGATATCTGATTGGCTAATGATTGATTAAAACAATTTACTTATTTATTTTATCTCATTCTTAAAATGGAAAATAAAAAGCCGATGACAAGTTCAGTAAAATCAAAGAACGAAATTGAAAATTATTGTAAATTTATTATTTATTATTATTATCATTGTTTACAGATAAATATCAAGAAGTAATTTTAGAGCGTTTGTTCTTCTTTTACCCTCAAATGCGAACAATTCTGAAAGAACAACCAGCATCAATGATTCCAGATCTCGTATACACTAAGACAAATATCTGGATATCCAATATAATCTATCAAGCTTTATGGGATGTAAAGTTAAATCAAACAATGAAGGATATGGAACCCAAATACCCGTATATTCTGGATTGCAGTTGTTGCAATTTCAGATACCAAAGATACGTGGAATGGTGCCTCGTCAAATCTGTTCAAAATGCTTGTAAATTTAAACTTTTTAAAAAATAAATGTTTTATTGTTTATTTGGTTGTTTTGATTTGATTAGTAACATTTTTTAATAGTCTGATTTTATTAGTAGAAATCTTTTAAATAGTACTAATATTAGTATTTCTTTGGTTTTAATAGTATTAATTTTTTAAATAGTTATAATATTAGTGATTACAATAATATAGTAATAACAATAATAATTTGGCACATTAAAACATATATAGAAATAATCGAAGCACACATAAAATGCAATAACCATGCAATATTTATACAAGATCCTGATTGGTTAATCAGTATCCAGCAAGGGTATAAAAGCTCGTCACTACCTTATAAATATCATAAATCAAACATAACCAAGAAAATAGTGAGCTCTGCTATCAATGTCCAACCAGTTCAGATGTTCCACAATTATAAAATGTATTTTTTAAAGGGGCCTATTAATATGCAATTTGTAAATCCAGTCAAACTCAATATAATAGCTGGGACACTCTCAATGATAGATATCAAGGATATTGATACGATTTTCAATAAGATCAATTAAAATTTAAAATGCAATAAAAACGCATTCTTCACCAGTCAATATACCAGATATTATGATGCATTTACAGAAATAGGTTTCAAAGAACAGGAAAACTGGTTTTTTAAAAATAACAATCCAAGGATATAAAGCTGATCAAAATGATGTGCTTTCTCCAATCTGGAAAATTGTTACTGCTAGACTTTCACAATTATTTTAATGTATATTTTGGTGTTTAATGTGGATGTTAATAAATGCATTTAAACAGATTTTGTTTTCTTTACAACATATTCTATAAACAAAATTATAATTAGTTTTAAAATTGTTTAAAAATAATGTCTGAAAAAGGTAAAATATAAAATAATTAATTAATTTTCGTTTAGAATATTTAATAAACTTTTTGTTTGATAAACTCGAAGAAATAACCAGTGTAAAAATTAGAGATATGTTGACTCTAGTTGAAGTATTGGGTAAAGAAGATTCATGTTGTGATTCAGAATGTCAGAATGATGATGAAGAAGTTGTTAATGATGAAGAAATTATTAATAATGAAGATACTGAAATTATTAATCATGAAGATAATGAAATTATTAACGATGAAAAAGCCCCCACTGAAAATTTAGTTGAGCCTAACGAATTTAAGACTTGTGTTGACCATGTCATAGAAAATATAATGATAGAATATTGTGGTAATGAGGCATGTACATGTAAGAATCAATAAATCTTTAAAAATGTAGTTTTTTATTAATAATTCAGTAAATAATAAAGAATAATACATTTATTAAAATTTATGATAAACTCTATTACAGATATATATGACCGATGCTCCAGTTAATAGTTTTAATAAAAATTTGCAATTTGAAACATAAATATCTGAACGTTTGGCTTCTGTGGCAACTTGAATAATTGTTACCCATCCACCGTTTGCTTCTACTCGTGAATCAATTTTTGTTTCTATTACCTAAATAATGATAAAAAATAAAATAATAATATAAAGTAATATACCTCTATAGACCATTGGAAATAATTTTCATAGTCGGATCCGGATTTTAATATCATGAGTTTCATATATATTAATCTTACTATTATTCGCATCAATTTATTATTTTCATCAAACATATAACTAAATATCGATTGGAATGAATTTTTCTTTCTCTCCAATGTTGGCAAATTGAGAATTTTATCTTAATCAAATGGGATGTCTTCTACTATTTTTTCGGTACGGTTGACCATGAATTTTATGGTTTTAATGATATCATCATCATCTCCATTATTAGCAACCAGCTCATTCAACAAAGTTATAAAAAATTTAGTTTCTGGCATTTTATAAAAATATTTGGAAGTGTAAGCTTATTTATACTATATTCGATCAATCAGAATCATGCATGGATATTGGGAAGCTGCAATGTCTTTATTTAAGAAAATAGGTAAAAATGTACAATGGAAATGTGAATAATAATGATTTGTTGCCACTGTTTTGCATAACTGGTTGTATTGGCTGTTGAACTTCTTTCATTATACGATTGAACTGATCAGTTGTTTTATTAGAATAAACTTTTATACTATATTGAACTTGATTTATTATTTTTTCATTAAGTTTGCGATTTTCATTCAATTCGAATATTGATTTTCTTAATTCATTTTTCATAATACCTATGGTCTGATTTAGATATAGAAGTTCATAATATATTGCGTTCCGAGCTCTTTTTAAAGTCTCATATGTGAGTTCAAATGCGATTTTTAAAATACTCATTCTTTCAGATAATCTTTTGATTGGAGTTTTCAAATATCTAGGCCTATCTATCATATACAAAATATCCATCAACACGGCTGTATTAGGACATACACATCTTGTTGAATTTTTACCTTGAACGGTTACAACAATTGAGTTAGCCATTTTAAAAACACTAACAACTAATATTATTATTAAAATTTCTTTAATCATTTTCAAATCTATAAATTAATATTTATTGTTTATAGCTAAAAGTTTGTGTTTTTAACTTCTCATTGGTTTAAATTAGTATAAAAGTAATAGTTATTTCAATTTTTATCATTATAATGGATGTATCGAGCGCAGTTCAAGCTATGAATGAAATTAAACATTATGGTAATTAATAATAATAATTATTATTATTAACTATTTTGTAGATGATTATTTTAAAGTTATCAAAGAACGTCTGGACTTCTATTATTCATATATACATGAAATATTGAAGGATAAGCCAACATCAATAATTCCAGACTTGGTCTTTAATTATACATCTATATGGATATTTTCCTATGGAACGTCAAGCAAAACAAAATGTTAAAAGACATGGAGCCCGAATATCCATGTGGTGATGGATGTCATTGCTGCGCTGCTCGATATCGGAAGTATGTGGAATGGGCTTTGAATAAAGATCTTCGACAATATTACTATAGTCGAATTATTTCTTTTTAATAAAAGTATTTTGTAGTTAATGACTTTGTTTTTATTATATATTAATTATAGAATAATAATAAAACTTTTAATAATAATAATATTAATAAAAATTAAAAAATATTAATAGTTAAAACACTTCTTATAAAAATAAGTAGTAATTTAAAATTTTTAAAAATATTGTGACCTTATGAAATTTTGAATGACCTTGAAAAAATATGATGACTTATCCAATGACCTTGAAAAAATTTTGAATGACTTTGAAAGTTATTATGACACATCCAATGACCTTGAACGAGTCATGGTCTTTGTCTCAGAAAAAAATTGTACTTATAGGCTTAGAAAAATTTTCTACCGGGAGGGGTGTAGTGGAGGTGACTCATCCCACTACTCTTGGGATAATGCTAATAACCCGATACTAACAAAAATTGGTTTAACTAAGACCGAAATCAGCAAGCTCTCGAGGAAGGCTTGCCATGAAACTATTGTTGGAGCCTACCACATTTATCGAGAGAATACCTTTAAGGAATAAGAATTCGACGAGTTTTGTCGTATAGAAGAATTGATATTTTAATTGCTTGACCATGCTCGAAAAATTTAGCCTTTAGAGCCGTATTTATGTATTAAAATTTATATTTTTTTATATATATAGAATATTTATAATTAATTAAACATAGCGAGTCTACTGACAACAAACAGTAGTAATATATATATATATATATATATATGTAAAAGATTTACAAATTTAAAATAATTAAACAAGATCTACTAACAATTTACTAGTAGTATATATATATATATTTAGAAAATTTACAAATAATTAAACATGACAACAACAGTATTATAATTGAATTCTTAGATTTCATTAAGTTAACATTCGCCATTAATCCTCAACTTCTTGTCATGAAACACAGCATCACAGCAGTCACAAACACTGGAATACTGACAATATACCGCCAAGCAAAGCGAGCAAACGTACCCAACTGAAACGAGAGTTCCATGACAGAAACAAGACGCCCTGAAATCGATATCGACACTGGAATTATTGATCATCGTCATACATTTCCTATCACAAACATCTGTCAAGTAGAGAGTAATGAAATATTGCAACAGATCTCGGATTTTATTGATCGTCAGATAAATCCCATTCGTCATGTCGACACTTTGGCGCAAAATATTCGTCTTGTCGAATTCGGTCGGTTGAGAATTGTTCATCGATGAATCGTCGGGATTCAGAATGCAAACATCAATACAAATATCATGCTTCTGTGCCGTGAACACTCCATTCATCATTGACATGAAACACGAGGAACTGTCCGGCAACCCGGTGCGAACTACTATAAACCGTCCGGAAAATTCAAATTGATTATTATTCAATGAACTGTTGATTTTAAGCATCCGTTTGAAATAGCAAAGAGATTTTATGAAACCACCAGACAAATTGACACAATTCACCAAAGAATTGCTTGAATTTATCAATTTGTAGATATTTTCACGAATTTTCGTCTCAAAAAATTGTAGGTATCCATTTTTTGTCGAACAAATAGATGATGGAATATCGGATTTCATATCTGTTGTATAAATGTATTCACTCTTTTCAGGAATTACACCTATTATAGCTAACTCTTTTTGGGTGGAAAAAGTGAGATACAGGCTAGAAAATGAAATGATTGTGTCGACAAAAGTTGATAATGTTTGATCGGAAAATTTTAACCACCAAGAAGGGGTTAAATCTAATATAATACAAAGCAGTTCACTTCTTTGAACATTAAAAATTGGACTATTTAAATTTCCTCCAAGAAAGTTGTCATATTTAACTAGCTCTGAATTAAAAACTGCTTGTTTATGCATTTAATAAAAATCAAGAGTATGTTGCACAAAAACTTTTTCAAAGTCTTCAATTAATACTGTGTCTCTATTATTATTTTTAGCTTGTTCTATTAATCGTAATACTAATTCTAAACATTATTCTAAGCAGCATTTAAATTTAAAAACAAACCGTCGTTATAAGCTTTAACTAATTCAACAACTAATAAATTTGAATCTCCCAAAACTAAAAAGTAAATTAATTAGTATTTTAAAATATTAATGAATACTTTTAGTTTTAGTATCAATAAAGAATGACTTAAAAATTTTCAACAAATATTGGTCCTAAAATAAAATAGTGTTAATTTGATTATCAGATAATTGAAAGTCATTATTTAAACAAAAATTGAAAAATATGTAATTTTTCAAATATCCTATGAGATAAGTTCATAATTGATTAATTTAATTATTACTAATTTTTAATTATTATTATTAATTTTTGATTTACGTTAATATGTGGTTGTAAATTTTTTATGATTTTGAAATGTAATATAAAATCTCTGATTTAAAGTTAAGTAATTTTTAAAGTGGTTTTTAAAAATATATTTAAAAAAATGTTAAAAACTAAATCTAACAAATAATCCAACATTATCCCTTACCACTTGGCACTAGTGGTTGAGAAACGTTGGGAATGTTTTATGAGTGGGTAGTTGTCCGAAAAGTTGAGCACTTTTGTGGGGTTTATGGTTTCGACAACTGGTGGGTTACAGGGTTTCGTTATTTGTTTGAATTAACCTGTGATTGCCCCAGTAACGCCATACAAAATGATTCTAACCGCCACTTGGCACCCGTCGCTAAGCAACGTTGGAAATGTGTTCAAGTGGTGGATTGTCCACAAAAATTGAGTATTATCGCTAGTACTGTAGTTGCCCGGACAACCCTCGGGTTCACGAGCTGTCGATAGAAGACCTATGCTCGCTTAGCTCTGTCCCATGTGTAAGAAAATTCATGTTCGAATGTGGAGAGAAGGTGTGAAACTGCGATGCGAGTATCCATAATAATACATGTACGTAAGTGCATCCAAGAAATAATCTAACTATCAGTACGACTACTTTATTGAATTCAGTAAAAATATACAGTTATCAAGGGTCAAATGGATGGTTTTGGGAATTGAGCTGCTCGGCGTCGGGCACGCTCTTTGCGTCCCGGCCGACGATTATTTGATTGAGTGGTGGACTGATCTGCTGGTTGAGGATTCCTCTGCGCCATCTGGGACGGGGCGAAGACGAGCGGGTATGTTACCGCTTCCCCCTCCCGACAGACTGCTAGGGTGACTTCTAGTCCTCGTATTTGAGTGCGCAGGCTCTGATTGAGCTGTCGCTCTTCCGCCCAACCTTTCTGTGCTGCAGTTAGTCTGAGGTATAACCTTTTTAATTTTTTCGGATCCGACCAAGTCGCTTTGATCTGCTGGACCTCTTTTGTCATCTGGAGTATTTGGTGAAGGAGGTCCGCATTTGCGTTTCTTACACGGTCTAGTTCTTCTTGCAGAATTTGGATGGTGGCCATAGCTATAATGGATAAGTTCGTTAAACTTGACTCTGATAATTTATATAATTCATAGTTATAATTATCACCAACATATCGATTAAGACGGGTATTCTCAGGCAAACGGTCAAACGCAAAGACAGGGTAACGAACATTTCTTTTTCAACAACAAAAAAAAATCAAAGCTAGCTCATATTTATCATTAGTGTTTCGGGATTACGATTTTCTGGGGAACGGCTCCATTCGGCTCTTCTTTGGAGGAACCACGGGGTATGGGCGTCGGGTATCGCGGACTGGGCGAGGTGGGTAGGCTTCTGCAATCCGCTCGGCGAGGATGTCTTCTTCTACATTTGCGAGGTATATCCTCGCCTTAACCACCTGTAGATCCACCTGTTCCTGCACCCGTTCCCATTGGGTGAGGAGATTTCGCGCATGGATATAAGATTCCGCTGCTGGGTATTGTTGTCCGGCGAGTCCACATGGGTCACTGTTTAGGCCCAGTAACCTCCAAGTAGTGGGGTACGGCCACTGTTGTTGAATTTCCTTGAAGATTTCTGCTTTTGGGGGTGATTCCTTCCGACATCGTTCATCGGGCATTCGAGTATCAGTCCATTCGGTCGGCATATTCTAAAAATGCATCAAAATCAGTTACTGGCGTATGGGAATGAAAAACAGTTTATTTAAATAGTTCGCTCGAATTGTGTACCAGACTCACTAACGACCAGGTTATTATCATTGGGTCTATCACAAGTTAAACTTATCGACTACAATCTTCTGCAGATTTAATGGGCTGTGCATCTCGGAGTCCTTGGGAAAATTATTGAGTTGACAAACCTTTCATCATGCCACTCCTATGTATTCTCTTTCAATGGTTGTGCTAATTATAAGAAGTTAAGGATTGTATTACGACCGTGCTGAACTCTATGATCTATTGGGTATCACCGTTTATCAAGTTAATGATAGTATCGAGGTGTTATTAGGAATCATTTGGAAGTTATTAACTGCCTAGCATCGACTTTAATTCACAATAAGTTACCGTTTAGGGCCAATATTTATTTAAAAATGCAATCTTTAAAAGTCTATAAGGTACTAAGCGTTGTTATTCATCTGCGGGTAGTTGGAATTCGTTGGGCATATAATGTTATTTGGTCTCGACTCAAGAGTGCTGGCTATTTTAGGGTCGCGGTCTATATGAGGTCAATATCGACTAAAGTGCGAAATTTCTTAATTTTATTAATATACAATATTAGCTAAGTTGACTTTAATATTTACAATTGCGTATGATCGACTATAATTTAATAAATTTCGCATTTTCCAAACAGGATATCCACCTCCGCGAACGCTTTCAATCAATGTGGGGTATCCGTTTCCTCTATGATTACTAGCGATTGGTGCCATCCACAATATCAACGGAAGATCTACGATCACGCAGATTCGCATTTTCCAGTCTAATCGCCTAACATTGCAGGTATATGTTAACTTTAGTTGTTAATATCGCATCCTGTTTATTTTACTTACAGATCATTTTGATTCGCAATATTAAGATAGTTGGATTCGTCGCCGTACAAGGGATCGATTTGGGTAATTCATGATTTTATTTACTTTTAGCACTTTAATCCACCAATTTTTTAGCGTCACCGACTTACATTCGTTGTGGATTATGACGGATTACCTCCCTGTGCCTATTCTCTGGAACTTATCACTTTGGATATTTTATTTACGGCTTTATTTGGAATTATTGTATTTTGCATCCATGACAATTGGCAGTAAGCCTTATCTATGCTTTGTAAATTTTTTATGATTAACTTTTTGTAATTTATAAAGTTTTGGTTTGTTAATTTATTCTTTATTTTAAGTTCCGATCATTTTGATTAACCTTATTTATGACGCAAATTTTTCTACATTTTTTAGAGGATTGTTGATTTATTCATATCTAATTTTCCTTATATTTTTACCCTTAATCAACTAATCAATGGAATCACCTTATTTTCAATACCTTACTTCCAATTCATGAATTGATTTTACGTCTAGTCGCTGGGTCACTGTGCTTAAAATCCGTGCCTTATTTTACTTTCAGTTGATAAATTTCGCTATCCGAAACTGATGAATTTAATTGATATTCACTGGGATTTTTATCACCGAGTTAATTTAACCTACTCGATTATTTTAGTTTTATCCAAATAAATTACTCTAATCTTATTAATGAGTTACTCGCTAAGAAATTATAATAATTAATGAATCAACTTATGAATTTAATCAATAGGTTGACGAACTACTTTATCTTTGATTGCATATTCTTGATCAATTGCTTCAAAAAGGAAATTAGTACTTCATTTTATCCTATTATTTTATTTTATTTTTTGTTCATTTCTCAAGAAATTACTTTCATTTTTCCAAATTACTTTAAATTTTCAGCCATGAAACATTTTACCTTTCGGTGCTTACAACCGATAGTTACTTAAGTTTTTTAATTAATCCTTAAATTCATGAATTTATTAACGTCTGGCGATTTATTAGCAATAAGTTTCATCTAATTTTATTTAAACATGACTTTAAATTACTTTTTAGCAATAAATTTTATCCAATTTTATTTAAAACATGACTTTAATTTGCTTTTAGCAATAAGTTTTACCTAATTTTATTTCGAACCACTAATTTAATTTACTTTCAGAAATAAGTTTTATCTAATTTATTTAAAACATGACTTTAATTTATTTTAGAAATAAGTTATGTCTAGTTTATTTCAAATTATTAACACGGAATTATCTATATCAACGATTTCAATTTAATTTATCTCCGTACCCTTTCCCTTTAATAGACCTTAGGCGCACATTGTGTTTATATTATATTTACTGAGTGCCCACTGGACTACTCGATGTGATGATTTTAAGCCGTGTGTAGTATGATTTTAGGTCGATTTTATAGAAAGGAGAAACGAGGAAGCAGCCAGAGACTTCTTCCTTATTTCTCGTTTCAGTTATAGGGATAATATTGACGTTACGACCCCTGCGTTCCGCACGCTGAGTCTTCACGGGTACATATCATTGGCGATTTTCCACGCTCTTACACAAATCTGTACTATGTAGGTTTTACTATCTTGTAATATGTGTTGGTTGTGGGCCGGAAAAATTTCGACAGAATTAATTTTAGTTTATTTAAATATATAAAAACAATTTATTAATATTAATAATATTTATTAATTATAAACAAATAAACATAATTACCATCCAATGTCAATCCATAACAATAAAAAATAGCATAATATTGCATAAAAATAAAAATACCTCTCCCCCCAAGCCGACATCCAAGCAGAGCTCTACCGAGGTTGCAAGGATGTGACGTGGAGAGAGGGCTCCAAAATAAACATTTCTCACCTAAAAGTAAGATCTTAAAAAGGTTTCAAAATAGTTTCAAAAATGGTTTTAAGATTTGAAAATATGGTTTTATTTAATGTGAAAATGGATCAGTATTTATACCTATTTTCTGTCCCTAACCTCGTATGTTAAATTTGATGCAGTAAAACAAAATTCGACCTTGTTATTTTCTAGTGAATTCTATTCTTTATTTTTATTATTTTTTGATTTATTTTGATAATTTTTCGTTTAGAAGTTTTATTGAATTATTACTAATTCAAATTTTTTGATTTAAGTTTCATTTTCATGAACTTTCATTAATTTTTTCAATTTTGTCGAATTTGTTGTGTTTTCTTGTTATGTTTGTGTTGGTATCGTGCGAATCTTGGTGCGTTTTGTTATTATTTTAATTTATTTTTATGTTTATTATTTTATTTTTAATTCTCTTTTTTCTCATATTTGATAGGGTTTAATTGATGTTTCAATAGGTTTATTTAAACTTGCATGTTATGTTTGCGTGTGTGTTACTGATCCATTAAAACATTCCTCAAGGCCGTTTACGTTCTGGCCCAACACAACCTTGACCCCAGATGTAAAATGTTTACCTTGCCAAGTGGTTACCCGTTGGTAGGCAACGTTGGTAATGTAACCAAGGGTTTTGAGGTCGCCAAAGGTGAGCGCCATAGAGGAACTACTCTGGCCCGACCTCAAGCTGGGTTAAACACACTGCCGTTAGAAGGCCTGCGTGTGCTTTATTTACTCTGGTCCCATCCTTATCAGTTTGGTCTTATACAATTTATAAATTAACTACTGAACTTTCGTTATTTGTTAACGTTATACTATTTCAAGCGACTACCGAAACAATAGAGAAGCAATCAAACGAACAACAAAAACTATGTATTAGAGGATGTCAATTACACATTAGCTTATACTCGAGCAGCTCGACGCTTGGCTCGTTCCTTTCTCCCTGGTCGATGGATGCTGCGCTTTGGGGTGGTCTTCGGAGCCGTTATTGTATCTCTATATGCTAGCTGAGCAGGAGCGAAGACGAGGGGGTACGTCACCGCTGCACCTTGACAAGCTGACACGGCCACTTCCAGACCTCTTATTTGTGTTCTCAGGTTCTGATTGATTTGTTTCTCCTCCGACCAGCCCTTTTGTGCCGCTGTTATCTTCTTCGGCTCTACCCAAGTAGCTTTAATTTGTTGTACTTCCTTTGTCAGCTGTAAGATTTGCGCATAAAAACTCTTGTTGATTTTGCGCCCGTGATCCAACTCTTGTTGTAGGATTTTCATTGGTTCCATATCTACAAAAGAGCGTTATTAGATTGTGTTATTTTACTTCAGTTTATTTAATTAATTATAATCATTAACTATAGGGTCCTACAAGCGTTATTATTAACAATTCAAGCTAAACAAGTACCAAAGTCAACTAAGATGTTTTATTTCATTTAACTAAGGCATTCGTAATAATATCCTATTTTCGATAATTGTCATAACGAGTTTTCTAATGATGCTCGTAGGGATTTGGTTTCGTAGCCGTCCGAGCGTAAGGATGCTCGCTGTGTTCTTCGGCTGGCTCTTCATTCCTTCTCATGATTGCGGGGAAGGATCTTCCGCGGAACAACTACGTTGATGGTCACAGCTTTGGTGTTTAGCATCTCGTCATCGAGGTTGAATGAAGTGTTGTACGGCGGAGAGTAACCATCCGTACTGGTGATCCTACCCGCTGCGATGTCCTCATTTACGTTAGCGAGATAACGCCTGGCCCGATCCACTTGAATATCAGTTTGCTGCTGATGTTCCTCAAGACGAGCAAGGAGGAACTCAGCTTGACCACGGATTTCTCTGGCCGGATTGCGGCCAGGTTCCCGCTTTATGGCGACAAACGGGAGTTCAACCTCTTCCGTTTGTTGCAGGGTGCCGGATCTAGATTCTCTGACCTGGGATACGGTGAATCCCGTATCCCACATAGCTTGACGCCAACTGTTTGCCGCATGTGCGGGGAAACGTACGGTGACTCGGGATTCATCGATCCACGACTCATCTAAACGAAAAAAAAACAATTTCAAAATATTTATCCAATTTGTTTGGTTGTCTAATTTTCAGGTAACTACTCAGACGCGTATCGGTACGTGATGTTGCGCACTTCATTAGTTATTTTCCATAGATTATGTTACTTGACCGTCTTCAAAACGCGGTACACCGTCGAATGTATGTGGCGTGTGTTGTCGTCTTTTAGTTGTACCGTTGCAGGTTTCATCCCCATTATTATTACTATAAACACCGTTTGATAGGAGGTTGCTTTCTGCTACGAGGGTCAATGTAAGCGTTTCATAGGGTAATGTCGATCTACCCGACCCAGTCGAGATGAGGAGGAAATCCGAGTTCATTAATACTATTATCAACGTAACAAGTTTGACGTTATTATTTCGAAAATCAATCTTTCAGTTTATTTTTCTTTATCTCTATTTAAAAACGAAGTTTGTTACTGTAGGGAAATTTCACCTAAAACAAAATACATTTTTCCTGATCAACCTGTCCTACAAATTGAGTCTTCAAATGGTAAACAGTGAAACTTAAATTAATTCAAATTATAATTACCTCGAGTTAAAGAAATCAATTAAATGAACTGTACCAGATACGGATTTTTCCGATCTAGAAATATTCAATTATTAATGTAGTGACATACCGATTTTGAGTCTGTTGTTTTAATCTATTCACCTTTAAATACGGCATTAACAACGCATTAACGTTTCGAAAAAAGATCTTTTGTTGGATGGTGAATAAATAAGAATGTCATTTTTGTTATTTACATTAAGAATAGTACCGAATTTTCTTACAAACTACTCTCCGCCAAAAGTATCGCATTTCATATACTAAAAGGTTATAAGATTTCATTTACTATTTGATTTAATTGATAATATTACGGATATCTAATTATTGGTGATACTAATTACTAGTAATATTAGGATGAGACTCTTATTTTGGACAATACTGTGAGTAACAATCTTATTTTGGATTATTTTAATTGACTACTATAGTGAACTATCCCAAATGACGAGCTCCAACCTATTTAATGGTAACATGCCGATGATATATAATTTATTACAAAAAATCTGTTATGGTTTAATAGATATTATTAATGAAACATCTCAATTTACTCTAATAAGTTAACATGCTGATGATATACAATCTATTACTAAAAGAACCTTTTATGGTTTAATAAGTATTATTAACAAAATATTTTAATTTACTCCAATTATTTATATAATCTATTACTAAAAGAACCTTTTATGGTTTAATAAGTATTATTAACAAAATATTTTAATTTACTCCAATTATTTCAGGATATTATTGATAACCTAAAGTTGGACTTCTCGGCATGGGCATTCAATAATAGGAAAATGGAGGTTTCGTCATTTGGTAAATTTGGGTCTCGTCGTCAAATTAATTATTCCCGTTGTCGATATGTTAGACTGTTTCAACACTCGGATCATCTCCTCATCGTAAACGGGTCAGAGTAAGATCGGGGATTCCTGTGCGAGTTTTGTGATTATCACCTAGTGTAATTGGAAATTTCTCTAAGATCGATTATCCTCAGCCGTGTTAGTTCAGCCTCTCATAATCTTTTCATGAAAAACAGAATAAGGTAGAACACACTCTTAACGATGAAAAAATTTACTTTTCATAAATACTGTTATCTCTATTCTAACCCGGGAGGTTGGTATTGGAATCGGTTGTCTCTGGGTTTCTGTCTAAGGCTTATATGGGTTAATAAGATGGATTAACGAATAGAAATTATTTTACTTGAAGAGTGGGATCTTGGCTCTAGAATTATGGCTTCCTCTGGGATTCTAGCTGGAGCGTTCTCATCTACTCGATTTGGTCGATAGGACATTCTTAGTTTTCCGAAAATAACTGTTGGTCTCGATTTGTCAGCGACTTTTATTCTGTCTAGTGTGTTACTACCACAATCGATTAGCGATATCACTAAAAGGTCACGCCGGCTATCGCTGGTTAGAAAATAATCTTTCGGATGGGTGTGCGTATTCGTCGTCACTATTTGTCCGACTGTGCATGTGACTATTGCAGATTTTATGCGAACACACCTCGATGTTTTAGTTACACGGTTGGTTTTCTTTAATTATTTTATTTATAATTATTGAACCACTAGTGTCTAAATGTCGAAGTGGATGTATAGTGGGTATTAATTCTCAACGATCGTATTCGCCCTGATATTTTGATTTTTATCCAGCTATCTCCGGTTTATTTATCATTTACCATTCAGGCTACTCTGTTAGGTAGATTCAATGGTAGGTGTTTGTCGGTAATTTAATCTGATGAACCATTAAATTTTTAGCCTTTCAAAGTCTCGATTTACTGGTACCCGGAGTTTGGTGGGAAAATTTGTCACGGCAGTATTTCAATTATTCGGAAAACTTTTGATTTGTTACTGGTGAACATTGCCAAATAAAATCGTGCCAAGAATTTGATGGAGAATTCGTCACGGCAGAATTGCAATTATTCGGGAAAATTTTAACTTATTACTGGCGAACCTTATCAAATAAAATAAAAATTTTGCACCTGTTGTTCGTTATCATTTTTGGGAATAATTTTATTGGAGGGAATTACTGGAGTTGTTTACTTATTTTTGGTCGAGTGGTGGGTATTTTTACGTTGGGATGTTATTGGGCGATTCATAGGTTTCACTAACTTTCGTTTATTCATTTCTGGTATCTTTCGATAATAATTTTATCTATCCTATTAAATATTGATGGTATTGGCAGTTATCGTGCTACTCTTCTTGTAAGTTTGAATTTTATCTCTATGAACTTTCATATCGCGCTGGAGAGTGATGGGTTTATTATGTCTTGGGGTATTTACCGGAATCTTTTTCCTAGTGGGACATTGTCTCGACATTTGGTTATTCAACTGCTGTTTAGTGTGGAGAAAATGCTATTATTAAAATGCTAAATTAAAATTTGGATTTATTTTATTTTAAAGATGATTTATTTCATTGGGAATCTTTACGTTTACAGTTCGGATTTTTTTATTTTATTCACTTTCAAATTTAGGGGTTTAGTTAGAAATCAAATTTTCTGAGGGTTCTGTGATAGTTATATTTCTTCCACGAATTGATTTTAAATAGTTTTATTTAAGACATAATAATTGAAGGCTATAGCAACGATTTTATATTTTTAATTCCCCGTTACCTTCCCCTTTAATTGACCTTAGGCGCATTGTGTTTTTATTATAAATTAATGAGTGCCCACTGGACTACTCGGTGTTTTAAATTTTAGCCGTATATAAATATAATTTAGGTCGAGTTTATGGGAAATGAGTGCCGAAGAAACAGCCAAAAGACTATTTCCCCTTCACCCTTTTCCCTTATATGGAATAATATTGACGTTCCAGCTCCTGCGTTCTTACGCCGGAGCCTTCACGGGTACGAATTATTGGCGATTATACACGCACTTACACAATTCGATTGTATGTCTGATTTTAATTACTTGTAAGATGTTTCGGCTGTGGGCCTGAAACATTCCGACAAAAAAAAATTCATTTCATTAAATATTTTTATTGCTGCATAATATATCATAATTTTCATAACAAAATCTTCGTTCATAGTACATCTTAATTCTCTCCCCACGCCGACACCCAAGCAGAGCTCATTCGAGGTTGCAAGAATGCGACGTGGAGAAAGTTTTCAAACATCCTCTCACTCACATTAAAGTTTCTGACTTCAAGATTTCCAAACTGGTTAAAACTGCTTCAGGTAAAAAACCGATTAAAATGATGTAAAAATGAATCGGTATATATACCTATTGTACGACCCTAACCTTGCGTGTTAATTTTGATTTAGTAAAACAAAATTTGACCTTGTGATTTTCTAGTATATTCTATTCTTAATTTTGTTATTTTGTAATTTAATTTGACAATTTTTCCTTTGAGTTTTTTAATTGAATTGTTTCCAATTCAAATTATATGATTTTTATTCCATATTCATGGAATTTCGCATTTTTGGTAAATTGTCAAATTTCGGTCAAATTGTTAGGTTTTCGTGTTATTTTTATGTTTATTTCGTGCGGATCTTGTTGAACTTTGTTATTATTTTAATTTATTTTTGTGTTTTATAATTTTATATTTAATTGTTTTCTTTCTCGTATTTTAGCAGGGTTAGTTGATGTTTTATAGGTTCGATTTTAAATCTGCATGTTGTATCTGCGTGTGTATTACCGATTCATTTAAACATTTTTCAAGGCCGTTTGTGTTCTGGCCCAACACTTTTATCAGAACTGTTAATGACCGAACGCGCCATAAGTTCAACGAACTAAAGATAGAAGGTCTAAGTCCGGTTTTAAGTTAACTAAATACTATCTTTAATCAAAGATTTATAGTATAAATCTTTGATTTTAAAATTTAATTAAATATATATAACATTATATTTTTAATTGATTTATTATCGATTGCTACAAGGCCAATGAGGATACAAAAACACCGCAGCTGCGGAAGAAACCCGATCGACAGATTTTGATTGAGGATGAGAATGCTTGCGTCAGAATTTACCCAGGTCTTTCGATTTAACTGTTCACTATGACCTGAACCCAACGCTGTCATCAAATATCCCGAAACTAGACCATCAAACAGAAAGTTATGATATTCATCCATAGATCATTCTTGAATATTAGTTGGGATTTTATCAAGTGCAGCTTTAATACGACTTGGAACTGTAGCATTTAACATTTCAATCCAACGAAGAGTTTTTCCTGCTTCACTTTTATCGAATTGTGCAGCTTGAGGAGAAATAATATGAGATGTAATTCCAACTTGTGGTTTAAGAGTAGATAGAACTTCTCGAGCTGTGGTAGCCTCTTTGGTTAAACGACTCACAGCTCTACACGAAACATCGTATTGATAAAGAGCGTGAGACAATTCACGTTTAAGAGCCTGGTTCTTTTGATTCATCGTAAATTGTTGAAGCATCAAGGCATCCCATTCATCCTGAAAAGATTTCAATAAAGTTGGAATGGATGTAAAACTGGGTGGTTTCGATTTCACGTGCATTAGAACTCTAATTTCAATCAAATCATCTCCAGAAAACTGTACCCCAGTGGCTGGATTTAAATCACTGGTTGTTAAGTATTCATCAATTAAGCCTTTTTCATAAACATGCCCTGATAATCTATTAAGAACTGGAACTTCAGGAATTTCATTAGAAATCGAACATATTAACAACATTTTTAAGATACTTTAAACAGTTTAAAGCCAAAAAATTTATTTTTCAAAATTAATTTATAAAAGAAATTACAACTCAAATTTTCAACCTTTCTAATTTACACCATATATTAAAACACAATCTTTCTTTCCAAAAATTCACAAATTTCAAATTAATATGAATAAAAAGTTTCTATTCTTTTTCATTCACTTTATGGTAAATTCTGTTTTTACTTTTCTATCATTAATTTTTATTATTGTTGTTACTTGGAGAAAAGACTCAAATTTTGAATCCATTCTCCAAGGTACTAAACAACATGGGGCTAAGGGAACAGACTAACCAAATTCTCAACATTATACATAAGTGGATTAAATATTTACACTTGAATGATCAGAGTCATTTCCGTTTGGGTTACTATGAGGGTAAGAATCTCTGTACTGATGTTTAAGGAATTCTGTCTTCTATGCTCATATTTGAAGTTTTTTGACTTTGAGTCCGGCCTTATTATAATAAAGACTATGCCATCTTTCGGGCACTTCGTCTGCCTCAAGGAAAACTGTCTCACTGGACTCTCCTCTCAAGTATTAAGACAATTGTGGGTATCACAATAGTAATAGAAATTCGTGTTAAACCTTCACTTCTTAGAACTAAACATCCTAGAAATATCCTTATTTTATGGCGAAGGTTGCAGTCTCAATCTACTATTCCATTCTTTTTCTCCCGCTTTATTAACTAAACATTGTTTTTATCTGTATTTCGAATCATGACAGAAAATCTCTTTAGAAGCATTGCAGACCGAAGAGATAGAAATAATGGTAATGTCGTAATTGTTTCTAAACTTGTGCCAATCACTTTTTTTGTCTTTAAGAATATCTCTACTGCACGAGTTTCAAATTGATTTTAAAATAATTCAGTCATTTACACCGGAATGATAGTTTTCATTTTGTTCTTGAGCTTCTGTTTGAACTTGAAGGTTTCTGTAGTAAAACAAATGTGTAAAATTTTCTCCATTCGCTGTATCTGGGTCTTTTCACTTCATATCCTTTATGAAAAATTCATTAATTTTTTCAACTAAAATAAACGAGTAAGATATAATAATGTTGGGGTTGTCGGTGAATTCGAATAGAAATTATTGTCGATCTGACTCCAAGCGTGCTTTAAACAACAGTAACGAACTCCAAACGATATAAACTTTATTGATTAATACACTTTATCTCCACTTTAAAATGACACAACGAATTATCAATCGATCACACTTAGTGCTTATTGCGACCCATCGGGAAGAAATTAAAAAATTAGCTTTACAATCACCTGACTACTGCGGTGGGTTTCTGAGATCGGTAACTCTGATTTAGTTGCTTCGCTTTGCTTTGACCTTGCTTAATTTCTGTTTCAAATTTCTGTTTAATTTCTTTTTTGTCCTTCTTTATCTTCTGCAATTCTTTGTCTCCTGCAAATTTCTTGTCTCTCGCAATTTTTGTCTTTCGTAGTTTTGGCCTTTCGCAAGTTTTTCTCTTAATTTTTTTGTGTTGTTGATTTCAATTGCGCTTCCTTTTTATACTCCATCATTCAATAACACTTACTGATGTCGAATAGAATTTCTGATATCTTTTAACGCTAATTCATTTTGGGCCACCATGATCACTGACAGCTGTCCAGATAAATCATTTTTTGGAGATTTCCTTTCCCGGATTTTCAAACAATATTTCTTCCCTTATCTTGAAAGGGCTTTCGAGATGATGTGCGAATTTTGCTTTTGTTTTCCAAAATTTGCACTTGTTAATTATAAATGACCTTCTTTGATTTAATTGTCTTTTTTTATTGATTTTATCTTATTCCTTTCTCGTTGTTCAACATTTCTTTTTCATTCTCTTTTTATTAGGCTTCAGAACCACATCTTACTCACTTCTCATTGTTTCCCACAATCATTTTACATGTTTATTAATTATTTTATTTCATTATTTAGGTATCCTCAACAATAATATATAAATCATATATAAAATACAATCGTTAAAACCATGTGAACATTTTATTAATGTTTGAAAATCATATATTCAAGGGATTAATTCAGTAAAGAAAACTACAAAGACGTAGCAAAACCTTCGCACCTAGTATTTTATAAATATTTTGAGGTAGTATCGTGTCAACTCTTAGGGTGCATAAATAAATACGGTGGAAAATTACATAACGATTAGTTATCAATCTTCAATTTATTAGATAACTATTTCACATAAATTGTTTTAATTTTCGGTCATATTTGATCTGTTTCCTTTTTTGATATTTTATATATTTTCATTATATCAAAGATCAAAATTTGAACGTCTTAAAGAAGAGCGCTTCATACTGCCAATGTTGCACATTCTTGAGTGGGTTACGGCAAACATAATAATTTACTTTCCAAATTACACATGCTCATATATGGCAAGGGATAGTTCTAATATTTGTATTGACTTTTGTACATAAATACTTTTTATATTGACTTATTTTATATTAATTTTCTAACCACAATTTCAAATTATATCTGTATATTAAATCGCTCCAGAACGTTATATTATTGGAAATTAAATGATGAAGATCACCATATATTCCTACCAATAAGAAACTTGACATTGACTCTTTGTAACATTCAAAATGCTATGGATATTCAGAATTATTATTTATTCAGAATTAGATCGTAATGGGAGTTTACTCTTGCTTCTTCCACCGTGCATGGAACTCAACTTCTTTCCATAATTGAGAAGTAAATTAAACTCATAATGGTTAAAATAGGAAAAAATCAGCAGAAATTAATGTATTTAATATTATACATGCTTATATTCAAAAGAGGATTATTTAATAATCAAAACTTTTTCCAATATAATTATTACTTTGCAGCAAGGGCTTATTTTATTATTTACTTATCTGATATCTTAATTTATGTTGCTACCAAGGAATCACCCTTTATTATTATTATTTATTACTACTATTTTTTATTATTATTATTATTATTATTATTATTATTATTATTATTATTATTATTATTATTATTATTATTATTATTATTATTATTATTATTATTATTATTATTATTATTATTATTATTATTATTATTATTATTATTATTATTATTATTATTATTATTGTAATAATGTTATGAAATAGTTAAATGTTATATAATTTTGCCATCATTTGTCAAAAATAACACACGCTCCACCAATATTTATATATGCCACTCGTTGTTTGGAATAGCAGTTTCATGTTCAAACAAAGATTTGTTGCTTCCCACATCCTCAATTTATGCAAACACAATAGGGAAAACAAACTCAGTTAACATTACCTAGAATTTCATGTACTGCATTGTTAAATATCTGTGGCTAATATACGGAGGTGTCATCGCTTTCCCTTGGTTTCAATGGTAATGGCTTTTTGTTGGTCCTCCCCAGTATCAATTGCTTGCGTGTTGTGGCATCACTTTTTTTATTTTCTAAATAAAAAGTGTTTTTTTAATAGTATGTTAAAGTGGTAAACTTGATGGAACTGAGACAGCTATCATTGTAGAGTTATCATCATAAAAAAATATAAAACAATTCCATACAGAATGGGAATACTAATAGAATAAAAATCTGATTCGTGTTAATTGTAAGACTTGTTTATCTGATCGAAGGTGGTTTATGCATTCAGTCTTTTTGGCAGTAGAAAGAATTTGTTGAAGGTAATTTTTTTTAAATTTTAAAGAAAGTATCTAGCGGAAAAATGTGTATAAATGGATTTCGTTATAATAATAATTTTTATAATAATAATAATAATAATAATAATAATAATAATAATAATAATAATAATAATAATAATAATAATAATAATAATAATAAAAATAATAATCATAAAAATAATAATAGTAATATTTTAAGGACTTTTTTTTGTTTTTAACCTCTGATTTCTTTATAAGTGACATAATAATCATTTTTATTATTATTATTATTATTATTATTATTATTATTATTATTATTATTATTGTTATTATTATTATTATTATTATTATTATTATTATTATTGTTATTATTACTATAAAAACAAGTAGGATTTTACTGACAAAAGTCACCCAAATCAGTTTAGAAGAAAAACTAATTTATAATTTTTTCGAAAAATGAAAGAAATAAACAAATGATAATTACTATTTTGTCATTAATTTTTACGAAACCAGACATAATTTCAACGGTACCTGCTAATCACTGTAAGAAATGAAATTTTACGACAATGAAGAATGATATGTTACTAAATAAAAACCATTAATAATTAAGTTTAATTTAATTATTTAGTTTACTTTTTGAGCAAAGTTAGAAGAAAATTATCTTAAAAATTATCACATGTTTATATCCATTTTTAAGGTTTGCTCTTATTTATAGTATTTTTTTACATCGTAAAACAATATAAGTAGTTTTATAAAATTTAATAAATATAATATATTATAATATATTGAAATTTTAATGTCTTGGAAGCCTCAACCTTACTTCATATCCCTAAAATATTAGTTAAATATTAATTTTTAATAATAATAATAATAATAATAATAATAATAATAATAATAATAATAATAATAATCATAATAATTAATAATAATAATAATAATAACAATAATAATAATAATAATTAATAGTAATAATAATAATAATAATAATAATAATAATAATAATAATAATAATAATAATAATAATAATAATAATAATTATAATAATTATAATTATAAGAATCACAAAACAATGGCATTGATTTATATTTAAAAGAAAAGAAAACGGCAATCCATCATATATAAAACTTCAATATATTTTGACAGGTGCACTTTTCCCATCAGGTAGAATTGAAATTGAAGTTATATTGATTTAAATTGCTTTTTTCAAACAAATTTATTCACATTTTTTAAAAAAAATATATACTGTAAAAAATTATAAAGTTTGTTCTCTAAACCTCAAATTTTAAAAGTTTATATTATAAAATTTATAAAATTGAAATCTTAACAAGATTTTAATTAATTTTCAAGAAAACTTCTTGTTTTTGCTTTTATTTAAAAATAAGAGGCATGTAGAGTCGTTTTTGCATTTTATGATCAGTTTACATAAGAACATTGTGTTCACATGAGAAACTGAGAGAAATCTATTGATTGCGTTATTGGATTTATTAAAATAGCTCAAATATAAAGACAATGAGACTATGAATTTTTTTTTAAAAAAGCAATTCTTTTCTAAGATAAACGCTCAACAATAAACACTAAGGGAGAAATCAGTGAAATTGACAGTCTCATCTGGTGTTGATTTTGATATAAAAATTAAAAAATATCGAAGATTAATTATAATTAGATCAAATTTCAAAAGGTAAAAAGGGAAAAAATAAGTACAAGATTTAAGAACCTTTAGAAGTAAAAAGACAATTATATTTATGTCTTGAATTATATATGGAAAGTTATTAGAAAGTTGATATTAAAGGAAGAAAACATTTTATATACTTTTCATAAACTTTAAAAACATTAGAACAATATTTGCTTTTACTTTGAATTTATATTTATGCTAAATTTATTTTCAGTTCAAATTATTAAATTTAAAAAATTTTTAAATTCGTAACAAATGTAATTTATTTTTTATTCAACTCATTTCAAAGATTTAAAAAAAGTTTTAAACCAATTGAAACACCAGAAAATGAATTTAAAAAGACGATCAAACATATTTTAAAACTGAAACCGCTAATTTTCAAGAAATCGAAAAGGACTAATTTTATAATCGAAAGTTTTTTCATTTATTTAATAACAATAATAATATTATTAAATAACCTTAAATTTTGAACCTTAACAAACCCTTTCAGAACTTACATACTTATAATCAACATAATCATTAAATTATGTAACTAAAGTCAGCATTTAAATCATTAAGCCAATCTTTTCAACCCTTAACTGACTCTAAATTATTCTTTTCCCTAATATTTGTTCCTTGAACTAACCTTTTAAACCATTTCAACTCTTTTTGCCTAAATAGACCATTTAAAATGATATTATATAGCTTTCAACTATATTAAATCTTGATCCTAAAATGACCTTGGTCTTAAAACAACCTTGACCTCAAATGACCTGGAATAGAGGAGTTTTTGTTTTATAGCTGACATAGTAAAATACCCTTTACCCATTCCTTTGAATAGAATTTCCATTTAATTTATGGCGATATCATAAATGAAAAATCGTAATATTTTTTAAAATTAAAATTGATAACAATATCAGTAAAATAAATCCACTGAATGAGTAAAACTTATTATTATATTTTGCTAGTAAAAAAATGATAGAATACATATTTACTTTCTTCTTTTGTTTATATCAGCCTATATGATATTCTGCTGTCGGAAAAAGTATTGCCGAAATTGAAAGAAAAGCTAAATTCGCATATTTAGCGAGAAATTTAATTATTTATTCACTTTTCTTACTAATTTTTGCAACTTTCTCATAGTGAAAAATAGATTTTCAAGGTATCAGGTGAAAATTTATAAAGATTTAAAAGTTATCTTAAAGTTTTAATTAATAATAATAATAATAATAATAATAATAATAATAATAATAATAATAATAATAATAACATACATACTAATATTGCAATAAATAAATTTAATTAAAAATAATTAAATTAGATAAAAAATTAATTAATTAAAAGTAAAATAATAAATTAAAACCCCAGGAAAAATATTATTTAATATAAACATATTTTTAAAATCACTTGAAAAAGGCTGTGCCTAAAATTCGTGAATTCCATAAATAAATCTGATTCATAATCAAATTTTGTAGAAAATACAATGTATTTTATAAATAAAAATAAAGAGAAATCAAAGGTGAAAATCAAAAAAAGTCCTTATAATATTTTTAAAAGTTCTGCCAAATATAATTATTTAAAATAATGTATTAAACAAAACACATTTGCTCAAAAACGGCTTGACAATTGCCTGACGGATCACATTATAGTCAGCAGGCATCGTGATAACTGATAGTGTTATTTTGATAGTTTTCCTTTCAGTGCCGTATGTGTAAAGATGTGCGTTTCAATAAATTATAACACATAAATAAGATCTAGTTGCAAACATTTGTATTTTATAGTAATATATTATGCAAATTTATTATCCAAAAATCTAATACCTTCTTTTTGTCTGTCTGTCACAGCACAAAGTAGTTAAATTAAATTAAATTCAGCTACTCTCTGTAGCCAGTTGTATATATTTAATTATAATAATATTATATATTAAATCTTTACTAAAAATAATTAATTGAATAAACTTAAACTACTCTATGTAGCTAGTAATATATATTTAATATAAAAATTAGTTAAATTGGCAAATGTTTTCATTGTGACGCCCAGACAGACAGCCAGGCGAATCATTATTTAATATATTAATAGCCAAGTGAAATTTCAAAGTACTATTTTGCAAGTCACATATAATTCTCAAGTGCATTTGGAAAACTAAAATAATATTTAACATAATTCAGCCTAATAATTTCGGTAAAATGTCAGATAACAAATTGTCGTTAGGAAAACATGCAAAATCTGTATTTCTAATTTTATGAGTCTTATCCAACTGCACTGGACAAGCTTAGTTTACTAGTAATTATAAACCTTTTCACTGCTATAACCGTATATACTCGTAAAATAAAAGTAGTCATTACTCTCCAAATTATTCCCGTCTCAACACGACTATTCAAGCAAAGTACTCGAACAAGTCAGGTACAAAGATGATAAGATGATGTTGCACTTTTAGTACAGTAAAATCGAAATTTTGTGCATCTGTACGTACAATCATCGAAAGATTTTCGC
The DNA here is from genome assembly GCA_022537955.1 of Schmidtea mediterranea. Classification (NCBI taxonomy): domain Eukaryota; kingdom Metazoa; phylum Platyhelminthes; order Tricladida; family Dugesiidae; genus Schmidtea; species Schmidtea mediterranea. The sequence goes on from CM039681.1 coordinate 18,674,988, forward strand.
ACATCGAACACGAAATCTCAAAACATATTGCGCAGTGAAAGGGTTAAAGATGCCCAAGGAAAAAGAAAAGTTTATTATACCATAATTAAAAGGTTTTATTTGTGATAAGTGACAACAGAATTATCACCTATTTTATTATAAATTACTTTATTAATAAATATTAGTTTATAATATTTGCACAATTACATTTTTAGCAATTGTTCCTGTTTCATCATATGACAAGTTTTGTCGTTGCAATGACAATTTTCAATTCTCAACCATTATGTTTCATTGTTTTTGTTGATTTAATCCATTAATGGAGAATAAATTTTTCCTTTTTTTCTATTCTCTCACAATTTAAAATGATATGTTATACAAGAATGATAGCTTTCCAATGCTCCTTCATATATGGTAAATATTAATATTTCTTTCAACTGCATTTTACAACAACTTCAAAATATTTGTGGATCAACTTATAATAATAATAATAATAATAATAATAATAATAATAATAATAATAATAATAATAATAATAATAATAATAATAATAATAATAATAATAATAATAATAATAATAATAATAATGTATAATGATAATAATTATTATTATTGTTATTATCATTATTATTGTTATTATTATTATTGTTATTATTATTAATTTAAAATGATTATTTTCAACACTATGTATAAATAGCCACATTCTTATTATGATGGGGGATGAATCTTAAAACAATGCTCTCTTAAATCTGACTCCAAAACTTATATAAATATAATGAATATAAATAAAAACTATATCAAGATAAATAATTAAGATTAATTAGGTAGTGTTCTGAAATGAAAATAAATCACTTTACAAATAATTTATTCAAAATGCAAATTTACAAAAAGATGTGTCTCTAATTTAAAGATTTAATAGAAGAATGGTGTACTTTAATCCCTACTATCTTCCATTCAGCTAGATAAATAGTTTGCTCCTATATAGCACAGATATCGCTATAAGTACAAAGAAGGCAAGTAATTTTTTCAGATATTGGGGCTACCCATGTGCAGACAAAAAGGTTAGCAGTTTTGGACCACTCTTAATTTTTTCAATTTGATTTTATTATTATTTATCAGAGTTGGTCTTAACTCTCTAAATCCTTTAATTTTAAAATAACAATAATAAAAATTCACCGGAGTTAATTTTAACTCAATAATTCCTTTTATGTTTTCGATCTAAGCATTTCGATCTAAGCAATAGTTTTCCTTTCTTTTTATTTCTTGTTCACATCGCTTTTTTCTTTGCAAATGACAATATTAAGTCCCTTTAAACTGTTCCGGTTCTTTTGTAAAGGGTGCTTCCTTTCAATTCTTTTCTCTGATTTATTCTTAACTGCTAAATATTTCCAACTGCAGCTAATCGATATTTATATACCATAAAAATTCCTTTGAGAATTATAAAGTGTTGTAAATATCAACTATGTCAAATCAACATTGTTTTTCGATAACAATTTTGTTATTGATCAGCTACTAAATATTAATTATTTGTACTTTAATTACTTTTTCTTTCGTCTCAAATTTCAACTCATGTTGGTCTTTGTTCTGAGCTCGTTCATCAATTTTCATGTAATGGGTGTAATGCCACATACATTGGAGAGACTACCCGTCACCTGTGTACTCGAGTTCTTGATAATTGTCGACCGAATAGATTGACTCACATTAGTGATTATTTTAGGAAATGTACTAGTAAAAAAATAGGTGTGTCTGACTTCAAGATAATTGCTAAAAATCTGAGTAATTATTAAGAAAAAATAACTTGCGAGGCGTTGTTGATCTTTAAATCCTATAATTAATGTTCAAAATGTTCAGTCTACATGTATTTTAAATGTATTTAAGTAATTGAATGTAAATTGTGTATATGATGTTGTTGATATTTTGTAAAAATAATTTTTAAATTAAAACTTTTATTTTGCCATTTTATATTTAATTAATTTTTATTTAAATTTTATTAAATATTTTAATTTAACGAATGTTTGATTTTTATTTTTTTTAAAAATTAAAATTAAATTTTATAATCCAAATTATTTAGGTTTTCCTATTTTCATTTAGATTTTGTTAATGTGATTTCTAGCCTAAAGAAGAGTGATAAACGGTCAAAATATATAGTGAAATGTTATTTTATAGAATATACAGTTGGGGTTTTTCAATTATTAACTTATAATAATTATAATAATATTATTATTTTTATTTATTATTATTTTATTATTATTATTATTATTATTATTATTATTATTATTATTATTATTATTATTATTATTATTATTATTATTATTATTTATTTATTTATTTATTTAATATTCTTATTATGATTATGATTTTTAATTATTGTCCATTTATTTCAGATTTGGTTGTGAACGACAGATTATCTAGTGTAAATAATCAAAAATTATCTTATTAGATGTTAGAAAATTATTTTCGCATTCCACAGTGCCTTTTTGTAGAAATCGATTAATTATTATAATAATTATAATTACATTTGATATTTTTTTGAAATAATTTGATATTTCCCATTTTATTTATAAATGATCATTTGATAATTAAAATTATTTTTTTATTTTTATTTATTTAAAAGGTAATTTTGTAATAATTTTCAATTATTTAATGCAGCGCCTGTGGATTTTATACTAATTTTTTAAAGAATTATTTTAGAAAGTTAATTTTTGAAAGTGAAAAGAAGAGTTATACACTGATAAACTGTTAGCCGTCAAAGATGCGTTCCAATTTTCATTACGGCAATTAAATAATATTAATTAAATTTCATAAAAATTCAGGAAATGTGTCAATTATCTATCAAAAATAAAAAAATATTTGTGATTTTTTTAAATCTTTTTATGTTTATAGCAGAGATGAAAACCAAAATTAATTTCGATTAAAATATAACCGGTATTTTATATTTCTTAGAATAATATCGGTTTTCGGTTAAACTAGTTTGCAAAATAACGGTTAACCTTCGAAAACCGATTTTTCAAAATTACTTTGTTAACGTAAAACATTTTTAGTTTTATTAACATCAGAATGACACAATCTGTAATTATGAAACTTTTATTACATTAACGTTTATTTACGTAAAATATCATATTAATGTAATATAATATATTGAGTAGAACACAAATTTTGTTGGATAATCACGTAAATTTAACCGGTTTTTTAGAATTTCGGTTAAAGTAATCGGTTTATTTATGAATATTTTTTTCGGAGTCAGTTTCGGTTACGGTTAGTGAAATATTTAGAAAAACAACAGTTAACCGGTTTTTTAAACTTGTTTTGGAAACCGGTTTACATCCTTGGTTTATAGCATTTGGATGTATTCGCCCCCCCCCAACATCACATTTTAGAGCTGTGCGCGGTGATTCAGATTTGTCCGCATATCGCATCTAAAGTGTTAAATGAGGTACGAATCCGTTGAAAAAATATGCAATCGATGAAAAATAAATGCATTTTAAATATTTTATGAAATTCATATTATGTGTGTATGAATTAAAATAAATAAAAAATGCGAAGGTTTAAAAATCAAATTAAATAAATCTAAATACATTGCAATCAAAATGCTACAAAATGCAATCTTATACTAAAAAATAATTATAAATTAAAAAAATAATTATAAATAAATAACTAAGAACGTTTTTACTTTTTTTATTTCTGACAATTATTCAAAATTCCGAAACAGCAAGCACAAATTTCTATGAGTATCAAAAATGTAATCTCCCATAACTTCAATCATGGTTTTTTTGTGGACAGAACAGATTATACTTCCGTGTTATTTAAGCCAGATTTAGTTGAGTTATCCATGACCAAAATAATTAAAAATACTATTGACCAGATAAAAAGCAGACAGGAAAAAACTTCAACACTAAAAAATAAATCGCATTGAGATTCTGGCACTATTGACTTTCCAAATGAGAGTCATGGTACAATTGTATCCTTCGATTGATATATTGATTAACAAGCTTTCGATTACTTTAAATGAAATTTCTTCAAAGGCAAAATGTACAGTTTTACGTGACCATAAATTAACACACATTCCCCCAAAAAGAGAACGTTAACCTTGAAATTATTGACTTTTAAATTAAATCAGTGACCTTTAAATGAAAAGTTGTCCAAAAAGTACAATTAATATTTTCATGAACATTAGTTGTGGCTTTTGATAAACGCGGAAACCATTACGAGGGCTCCAAAAAAACCACAACTAAAAACCACATTCATTGTTAAAGGGGTTAAAAATAAATAAAAACATATTGTTAATATTATATTCGATTTATTGATAAACTAGTATAGTTAGTATACTCAGTAACCCTTTCGTTTGTCTTAAAATATGGATGATCATCAATATATACATGCAAGCTACTTCTCTTTATATTCTTTGCTCCTTCTTTTCGGCCCATTTGAAATTTAAGGGTCAATTTAATTAAAAAACCACATCTATTTTTTGAAAAAATCCAAATAAAGATTTGGAATTATTTAAAATTTAAAAATAAAGATATAAAAATTATTAATTTTACCTTTAAATGTATTGTATAATTATAATTTTAATACCTAAAGTCAAGACAAATTTAACATTTTATAAATAGATGTGGTTTTTCTTTGGGAGCCCTAACCATTACATCATAATATTGATTTTTTGAGTGCACAAGCGCTCAATCAATTAAAAAATATGAAAAATATTTTTAAATTCAACTATGATGAAATGTTTGCTGATTTATGCCACGAAATAATCTACTTGAGAGTTTTTAACCATTTATACTTTGCTTGACGCCAAAACATGTGCCTTAATTTTGGGTAATAAAATATTTTGAAAAAGAATTTTTCTCATCTATCGTTTCACCCATCGAGACGAACACACAACACCATGAAAACTTTAGATTCTTAATTTTTAGATCATTTAATCTGTCATTTTACAAAATTCTCCAATGATTTATGGGTTTTCTTGAATTATTAATGAGATTAATTAATTAATTTGCTTTATGGTTCTAACCCAATCAAACACATTTGATAATTTTAAAATTATTCAAATTTTCGAATAATTAAATAGTTTTTAGTTATTTTTTATAAATTTCAATTTTTATAAATTTATTTTATATTTTTGTATATCACCTATATATATATAAATGGTCCATAGAATCTTCAAATAAAAGAATTATTCCGATAAAAACAATTTCAAATATATAATTAAATTTGTAAGTTATTGAAAAAATTATATTAATTGTATTAATTGAACTACTTTCAACAGTTATTAGTAGTTTTTCTTATTAATTTTTTTATGTTGTTTATTTAACAATTTTCAGGGCAGGCATAGCTAAGTGGTTACTTCTCACTGGAAAATGGATTTCTAATCATTTGACCACTGGTGCGATCCTGCCTTTTACATTTTTTACAAATTAATTATTTTAAATATAAAAAATAACTTTTCCCGTTATGTGAATTAAATAAATATTAAATAATTTTATTTAAAATGTGTAATTCAATAAAATTAGCAGTTGAAATGAGCGATGGTTCAAGGCTAAAAAGAAATATATTTTTTAAAATTATTATTTCTTTTTAAATAATTGAATTTGTTTTTAAATACTAATTATGATGCTTGATTAGCTAATTGATTTTCTAATTAATTTGATTATCGTCCTTCGGATGTAAATTTGGCCAATAACCGTCTTGTATTTTTGTTGATAATTTCTTATTCAATCGGAACTTTTGAGGATAAGGAGTAATTTTGGTGGAATATGAAGATATTGTGAACACATTTTCTTTGAATCATCCCTTTTATTATGAGCTTCTTGGAAGTTAGGATCTAAATTTGAACGGCTGTCGTAGAAATTTTTAGAATGACATCTTTTCTGAAGAACTGAGTTGGCTTCATACTACTTGCATGAAACAAAGTAGCAATTTCCACGATTGAATTTAAATGTGAAAATGGTCGATGATATTCAAAAGTTGTTGGTACAATTTAAAATTGAAAAAGGTCGCGATCATGTTTAAAGTGAAAATATATAAACAAAATTAAATATTTATTATTTTTAATAACACATTTGTAATTTAATTTTATATAGTTAAAATTTAGTAAAATTAATTAAAAATTAAATGTCGCAGGTACTACACTTATTTTATGATTTGGGGTTTACTTGGTGCGGTTTTCTGTTTATGTTTGTACGACACATTAAACCGAATATCCAAGTTTCCAGATCTAGTGTAACATATTTATGCAAAATTTAAAGTTTTTTGAATCTGGTCGAAATTTTATCACAATATCTGAATGTCAAGGACAACCTCGGACAAATAGATATATTAAAAAACCAGAAAATGGAAAAATAAAATTAGCTTTAAGTTTAAATTTATGAATCCATTAAATATAATCATTTTTGTGATATAATTTTTGAAACTTTTGTATAGTGATATCAAGAAAACACCGCTACAAAATATTATGCATAGCGAAACATTATATCACAATATGGGTAGGTAGTTAGGCGGACACTGGCTCACTTATTGTAATAATAAAAAAAGATTGGGGTATTGTATCTGCTTATATTATACTCTTCTAAGTTCAGCCAACATAATATAAACAACTTCCTTCTTCTTGTAGTCCCTGCAAAATCTGCATCTAAATGGGCAAGTTAACACTGAAGGATCTGCACAAACAATGATGAATATTGACCAACGTCTGTCAAAATTTTATAAATACAGACATTTCCTTGCGTGTTTAAAATCTTAAGCATACTATCTGTTTAGTTGTATATTGTGTCGACAATTCCCCAACCCCCACTTAATGTTCAACACCTTTCATTTTATTTATTATTATTATTATTATTATTATTATTATTATTATTATTATTATTATTATTATTATTATTATTATTATTATTATTATTATTATTATTATTATTATTATTATTATTATTATTATTATTAGCAAATTATTAAATTATAAGATTTGATAATTTGAATTGATAGTAATAAAAAAAATTTTATTATTAGGGAAGCAAAAAAAACCAAAAATTGCTAAGAAATAGCAAATTGATTTAAAAAAATAAAACTTTGTCCATTAACGCAAAAAACAAATAATTGGTTCGCAATTTGCATTATTCAAGAAAGCAATCAAATCCAAATTGGCAGAGTTACTCTGCAGCTATTTCAAAGCGGAATATTTAGAACGACGAAACAAGAGATTCTGTAAAAGCCACATCCGAATTATTTAGACCTTTCCATCTTTTTCGTAACTAAATAGTGGTTATATTATTTATTAAAGTGTAAAGATTTTGACGAAAACTCGAAAATCCTATTAAACCAACAATCAAGCAAATTATTTGGTAAAGATCCAAATCATCAAATTAAGAATTTTAAGAAAAACCCTATCATCCTGCCATCCTCCAACAAATAAAGTAAAATTACTATTTATTTTTTTTAACAACTGTTTTTAAATAAAATTATATAATCACTACGTTTTGTTAGATAATACTTTTTATTCAGATATTGTGTTCTTAATTATATAAATTAATTAAACATAACATTCACCCAAGACCGCCCAGATACTATTTTACTGGAGATTCGGCTGGGCACAACAGACTTCTAAAAATAACACTAACTAAAAATAATTAATAAAAAATAATAAAAAATTAAATTAAACGATAATGTAATTAATAAAACCAATAATTGAAAGACCTAGTACAATAAGTGAAAGATCTATTACAATAAGTGAAAAACCTATACCAATTCGTGAACCTATAGTAAAAAATAGTATTTGGAATAAACTATAGGAAGAAGAAATGATTACAGTGGTTAAAGAGGTTGAACAAATTGAATCAATTTGAGGAGAACAATGAAGGACTAATAATAAACATATTCAGTTACGACGAAACGGAAAAATCTGAACATGAATATTTTGTTTTAAAACATCCGTATTTGAACATTATACACAGGTCCAAAGTTATTGAAGGACAAATTATTAATTTATTATTATTAAACAAAGGATAAAATTATCACTATGTTGCAATAATATCTTTCAATAGGTTAATGAATTGTCGAAGAAAACATACCACTATAGAAAGAATAGAAAGTATATGGTGCGAAAGGTGTTTAAACAGATTTAGGTATAAGAAAGCGTTGCACAAACACGAGATATTATGCAAACGATATCAGCTAGGGACTATACTTAATACTTTCACTGAAAATAAATTTATTAAATTCACTGACTGGTCCAAAACTGTAACACCACCGTTCGTTATACACACTCATTTTGAATCAGTTTTACCAGATGATTCAGTTCACCACCAAATACATTTGCCGATTTCAGCTGGTCTTTTACTAATAAATAATTTCGATGGAACAAAATCGTGTGAAATATTTAGTGGTGAAGATTGAGTAAAAAGATTTTTAAAGGCAGTAGAAGATATAGCACTTCTAAAAGTTCTCCCATATTACTACAAAATTGGAAGAGTAACAATGAACAAGTTGACCTATTTAGAACAACATCTGTTTAATAATTGCAAACGCTGTTACCTTTGTCTGAAAAATATTGTTGAACCAGTAAGAGATCATGACCATTGCACATGGAATAATTTGATTGCTGCTTGTAATGAATGCAATATCAATAGAAAAATTAAAAAAGTTTTACGTATTGTTTTTCACAACTTGAAACGATTTGATATGCATCACATTCTTAAAAATGGGTTAAGTAAATTTAAAAACTGGGCTTTAGGATGTATCCCGATAACGACTGAACAATTTATATCATTAATTGCTCACCTGGGAAAATTAGTTAAAGATTTATTGACTCTTACCAATTTGCTAATGACTCATTAGCTAAGGCTGTTAAAACTTTGACTACTTTACCATTGACAAGATCTGTTTTTACTGGAACAATTGTTAATGAAAAGGTATCTTTCTGTACAACTTTACGACCCTTTTAGAAGTTCTTAAAGAGACTTATGATTTATCTGCGATTTGGAAAGGAGTGACTGAAGATGCATATGAGAAAGCTCAAGTAATCTTGGATGAAACCAATTGTAGGAATTTACTTGATTATATGAAAGTATATGTAAAATTGATGGTTTTCTTTTAGCTGACATTTTTCAACGACTCAGAGCTAAATCTATAGCTCACAATAAGTTAGAGTCATTGAATTATTTTGGCATTTCATGAATGTCTTGGTCTTTTGCTTTAATGTCTTTGGATGAACGGACTGAATTTATAACTGAAAATGAAATGTTTTGCTTTTATGAGAGTAGTATTAGAGAAGGTCTTACTTTTGTAAATAAAAATTTTGTTAAAACTGATAAAAGCACTGAGTTGCCTTTTATAGATATTAATAATCTTTACGGGGATTTAAGTCAACCTTTACCCTGTGAAGAATTTAGCTAGGTATTAGATGGTTTTGATAATATTTTGGTAGAATGTTTGACTTTGAATCATGAATCTTTGTCTTGTGAGTATACTCTTGAAGTTGATATTGAAAGTTTCTCAGAGCTTCAAGATAAGTTAGACGACTTTCCTATTGCTGCTGAGAAAATGAAACCTAAGGGGTCTAAGGTTTAAAAATTGTTACTGACACACTATCCTAAAGATAATTATGTAATTCATTGGAGATTATTAAAAATATACGCTTGGTGTAAAATTCAAATAGTCGACTATTTTTAAAAAATATATTGATAGCAATACTAAACTAAAAGCCTAAAACACAAATAAGTTAGATAAAACCTATTATAAGCTCTTAAATAACAGTCTATACGGAAAAACAGTGAAAGATTTGAAAAAGAGAATGAATCACAGAATATATACAACTGATAAAAAATTGTGACCTATACATTTAAACCAATTTTTTAAAAATCTCTTAAAATTGATGACAATCTTATTGCGGCATTGTTAAATCCTGACTCTATATGTTTAGATCGACCGAGTTACATTGGTCAATCGGTACATGACTTGTCTAAATTAGGAATGTACGAATTACAATATTCTGATTTGGAAAAATATCGTCGATAATTTAATTGTGACATCAATATCGTTGTCGGTGATACTGACTCCTTCTTTCTAGAAATAAAAAATTGTAATTTGGATATTCTTTTGTCTGAAATGGTCAAAGACAATCTTTTGGATACCTCTAATTATCAGTCTAATCATCCACTTTACTCGAAAATACTCGATTCAGTCATTGGCAAATTTAAAGATGAAAGCAAAGGAGAAGGTTACGATGAGTGGGTATTCCTCACACCTAAATGTTACAGTTTGCTAGGTAAATCTTCTTGTTTAAAAACTAAAGGGGTGACATTGAAAGACACAGAGCTAACTCATAAATCTTATAAGGATTGATCCATGAAAAACACAACTTTTCCTGTACCACAATTAAGATTAAGGTCAAAAAATCATCAATTATATAGCTTTAAAAATAGTAAGGTTGCACTAAAAAAAGGTACGATAAAAGGGTTTGGGTGTGTAAAAATAAAGGTTTCACATACGGGCATATAAAAATAATTAATTTATCTGGAGAATTTATTGCTGACGAAGAAATTAATGGTTATGGAGAACATGATGCTGGTTAAGAAATTGTTTGGGATATTTATGAAATTCTATAAAGTGTTAATGAATATGAGGAAGAATTAATAGACATAGATGATGTCCAGTTCTCAGACGATGAAAAAGAGGATTTTAGTTGAATACATTTTGCACAATGACTTTTGTGTTTAATTTTTATATATCTGTTAGTTTATTTGATCAGTATAAAATATTTTTTATTAAGTATTTATTCAGTGGGTTGTATAGTAATTAATCACAGATATCCGGTAGCTTTTTAAGTTTAGATGACTGCATTGTTTGCGTAGATCATTCAGTGTTAAATTGTCCATTTAGATGCAGATGTTGCATGGATTACAAGAAGAAGGAAGTTGTTCATATTCTGTTGGCTGAACTTAGAAGAGCTGATTATAAGCAGATTTAAGATGATTTTAATTAAATAAATTTTGAATAATGACTTTTGTGTTTGTTAATCAGTACTGTTATTTATTTGTTGAGTATCAATTTTTATTAAGTATCTGCTATGTGGGATGTATTAATGGTTAATGTTGATATTCAGTAAATTTTTATTTGACTGTTGTAGAATTTATTATTATTAATATTGTTATTACTAATTTTATTATTATTACTATTAATATTATTATAATTATTCTTATTTTCATATTTATAAATTTCAGATCTAAAAGTCATGTATAAAAATAAATTCAAAAATAAATATTTGAAAAATATTAATTCAAAAAAAGGGCGACAAAACAAAAGCGAGAAAAATATTTTAAGTTAATTATCACGTAATCGAGATTAATTAGACATTTATGTAATTATTCCAAACATACCCCCTCTTTTTTAATTATTACAAAAATGATTATATTTAATGGATTCATAAATTTAAACTTAAAGCTAATTTTATTTTTCCATTTTCTGGTTTTTTAATATATCTATTTGTCCGAGGTTGTCCTTGACATTCAGATATTGTGATAAAATTTCGACCAGATTCAAAAAACTTTAAATTTTGCATAAATATGTTACACTAGATCTGGAAACTTGGATATTCGGTTTAATGTGTCGTACAAACATAAACAGAAAACCGCACCAAGTAAACCCCAAATCATAAAATAAGTGTAGTACCTGCGACATTTAATTTTTAATTAATTTTACTAAATTTTAACTATATAAAATTAAATTACAAATGTGTTATTAAAAATAATAAATATTTAATTTTGTTTATATATTTTCACTTTAAACATGATCGCGACCTTTTTCAATTTTAAATTGTACCAACAACTTTTGAATATCATCGACCATTTTCACATTTAAATTCAATCGTGGAAATTGCTACTTTGTTTCATGCAAGTAGTATGAAGCCAACTCAGTTCTTCAGAAAAGATGTCATTCTAAAAATTTCTACGACAGCCGTTCAAATTTAGATCCTAACTTCCAAGAAGCTCATAATAAAAGGGATGATTCAAAGAAAATGTGTTCACAATATCTTCATATTCCACCAAAATTACTCCTTATCCTCAAAAGTTCCGATTGAATAAGAAATTATCAACAAAAATACAAGACGGTTATTGGCCAAATTTACATCCGAAGGACGATAATCAAATTAATTAGAAAATCAATTAGCTAATCAAGCATCATAATTAGTATTTAAAAACAAATTCAATTATTTAAAAAGAAATAATAATTTTAAAAAATATATTTCTTTTTAGCCTTGAACCATCGCTCATTTCAACTGCTAATTTTATTGAATTACACATTTTAAATAAAATTATTTAATATTTATTTAATTCACATAACGGGAAAAGTTATTTTTTATATTTAAAATAATTAATTTGTAAAAAATGTAAAAGGCAGGATCGCACCAGTGGTCAAATGATTAGAAATCCATTTTCCAGTGAGAAGTAACCACTTAGCTATGCCTGCCCTGAAAATTGTTAAATAAACAACATAAAAAAATTAATAAGAAAAACTACTAATAACTGTTGAAAGTAGTTCAATTAATACAATTAATATAATTTTTTCAATAACTTACAAATTTAATTATATATTTGAAATTGTTTTTATCGGAATAATTCTTTTATTTGAAGATTCTATGGACCATTTATATATATATAGGTGATATACAAAAATATAAAATAAATTTATAAAAATTGAAATTTATAAAAAATAACTAAAAACTATTTAATTATTCGAAAATTTGAATAATTTTAAAATTATCAAATGTGTTTGATTGGGTTAGAACCATAAAGCAAATTAATTAATTAATCTCATTAATAATTCAAGAAAACCCATAAATCATTGGAGAATTTTGTAAAATGACAGATTAAATGATCTAAAAATTAAGAATCTAAAGTTTTCATGGTGTTGTGTGTTCGTCTCGATGGGTGAAACGATAGATGAGAAAAATTCTTTTTCAAAATATTTTATTACCCAAAATTAAGGCACATGTTTTGGCGTCAAGCAAAGTATAAATGGTTAAAAACTCTCAAGTAGATTATTTCGTGGCATAAATCAGCAAACATTTCATCATAGTTGAATTTAAAAATATTTTTCATATTTTTTAATTGATTGAGCGCTTGTGCACTCAAAAAATCAATATTATGATGTAATGGTTAGGGCTCCAGTAGTGGGATGTGTCACATCCAGCACAGTACCCCCTCCCCCCCCGGCTGAGAGAAAATTTTTCTAAGTCCAAAAGACAAAGACCATGACTCATTCAAGGTCATTTAAACAAAGACCATGACTCATTCAAGGTCATTGGATGACTCACCATATTTTTTCAAGGTCATTTAAACAAAGACCATGACTCATTCAAGGTCATTGGATGACTCATCATATTTTTTCAAGGTCATTTAAACAAAGACCATGACTCATTCAAGGTCATTGGATGACTCATCATATTTTTTCAAGGTCATTTAAAAGAAGACCATGACTCATTCAAGGTCATTGGATGACTCATCATATTTTTTCAAGGTCATTTAAACAAAGACCATGACTCATTCAAGGTCATTGGATGACTCATCATATTTTTTCAAGGTCATTTAAACAAAGACCATGACTCATTCAAGGTCATTGGATGATTCATCATATTTTTTCAAGGTCATTTAAACAAAGACCATGACTCATTCAAGGTCATTGGATGACTCATCATATTTTTTCAAGGTCATTCAAAAGTAGGTCAAGGTCATTCAAAAGTAGGTCAAGGTCATTGGATGACTCATCAAATTTTATAATATTTTTAATTTTAAACAAAGACCATGACTCATTCAAGGTCATTGGATGACTCATCAAATTTTTAAAACTGGTGGGTTACAGGGTTTATAATCTTGCTTATCCTCCTGGTGACCCTAGTAACGCCATACAAAATGACACTAACCGCCACTTGGCACCCGTTGCTAGGCAACGTTGGTAATGTGTTCAAGTGGTGGATTGCCCGCAAAAATTGAGTACCATGTGCTAGTACTATAGTTGCTCGGACAACCCTCGGGTTCACGAGCTGTCGATAGAAGACTTATGCTCGCTTTGCTCTGTCCCTCATACTATTCAGGATTAGTTCTTAATTGACTGTGGAAAACTAAGACGTAATAAGGTTACTCGTGACAATACTGACATGCAATTTCAAAAGAAACGACTCAACTGAGGCGAAAACTACTCTATTTGAATCAATCACATGTGGAATATCTACTGTTTGACGTTCTGGAGCTGCGTCGCTCGACGTCGGGCACGTTCCTTACGCCCCGGTCGACGATTATTGATGGGTTGTTCTGTTGGCTTGGTGGTTGTCTGCGGCATTTGGGTTGGGGCGAAGATGAGCGGGTAAGTTACCGCTTCACCTTCCCGGCATACCGCTAGGGCGACTTCGAGTCCCCGAATTTGAGTGCGCAGGCTCTGACTGAGCTGCCGCTCCTCTATCCATCCTTTCTGTGCCGCCGTGAGTCGGTGGTATACAGCTCTCATTTTTGTTGGATCAACCCAGGTTGCTTTTAACTGTTGAGTCTCTCGAGTTAATTGAAGGATTTGGGCGAGTAACTCTGCGTTCGATTGTCTTGCCCGTTCCAGTTCCGCTTGTAGAAGTTGTAGGGATGACATCACTATGATAGGAGAGCATTTAAATTCTTTATTGCCTTCATTAAATCAAAGTTTTATTATTTAATTAAACAAATTGTATGAAGCTAGTTTATCTATGAGATCAAATAACGAACGAAAAAGAACTTAATATTTAAATCAATCTCTACAACACTTCGTCATTACTATAGTTCTTCTTCAGGGAATTCTCTCTCCAAACTCCTCTTCAGAGCCGCCACTGTATAGGGCCGTCGGGTATCGCGGACTGGGTGAGGTGGGTATGCCTCCGCGATGAGTCCGACGCAGATGTCCTCCTCCACGTTCGTGAGGTACATCCGGGCTTTGACCACATTGAGGTCCACTTGCTCTTGTACACGTTCCCAGAAGGTGAGGAGATTTCTGGCGTGATCATGTATTTCTTCGGCCGGGTATTGTTGTCCGGCGAGTCCACAGGGATCGGATTCGAGACCCAACAATCGCCAAGTAGTCGGGTGTGACCACCGGGGTGGAAGTTGTTCGGTAGTCGCGGCAACTGTTGGTACCTCTCCGGGGTGTGGTTCCTCAGCTACTTGCGTGGTAATTTGGTCGATAGACATATCTAAACTGTTATCGTTATCAAATTCGATTAAGTCGTCTGCTTATAATACTACTAGACTAAACGTTGATTCTATTATTACTCTTAGACCGATTAAACTCTACTAGTTTGATTATTATTGCAACTCGAAACGGCTAAGGTTATTTATCTGTGCGTTCCTGGTGTGATGTATTCTGTTGGCTAACTCCTCGCGGCACTCCCATATAACTCTTGTTAATGATGGTAATAATTAGAACATGTTAGATAATATTTTAGTGTTAAGCAGATGGGTGAGTCGAAAATCCACGATCTATCAGGCATTGACGTTTGTTAAGTTAGGATTTGTCTAGTGGATGGAATTACTACTAATTAAGATTCCTTTAAAATTTACTAAGTACTTAGTGATACTATCTGTTAAAAATCGGTTTCAAAACTCAAAGGATCCGCGATGTTATCAGATATTGAGGTTGATTTAAGGTTTACCAACTACCTACTGCTGGTTGAGATTAATTCCGAAATTTATTAAATATATAAAAGTTATATTAACTAACATCAAGTTACAATTTACTAATATATAGCATCGATATTGATTAAACTAATTCTAAAATCCGCTATTCTATGATGCTAATGTTTATTCGAAATAGAGTTAAAGTTTACAGGTTGTACTTAATTTGACGATATTCAATTTAGTCACATCCTGTCCGGACGATGTTGGCGGAAACGTCAATCCCTTCGATCAAGCGGATGTTAAATTCATTCAAGGTAGGTTTCCGGTTTCCGGTTGATTCTCTCAAGTTAATTTAGTTGTCGATCGGCTACTTCTATTATCGACTTAGTGCAATTTTCGGTTGTGGAGTGCGCGTAGACTTTCTAATGATGTGACTCCTTATCAAGCATCACTTCGATATTCATCATTTGATATATTTATTCGTCTAAGTTGGACTATATCGGATTTTACGCGCGTCGTAAGTTAATTTCTTGTGATTTTGTTGGTGTATTTATTAACTTTATAGTCGTTCGTTTGGTTTCTACGAGAAAATTATTGGATTATTCTCGGGTCTAAAACGGTGTCAGGATATTCGTCAGATATCAATAAAATCTTTCTAAGCTAAATGGCTATCATCAAGTTAAATCTAATACTATCTCGTTTCCTAATAAATTAATCTGTTCGCGTTTCTAATTCGGATCAGTTTCGATTTTATCCCTGCCTTTCAACCATAGTGTTAACTTGGATTTTTGTCAATTTTTATTCAATAACGGATTGGTATTTATTTGTTGATTCATTTAATTTAGTTCTTTTAATCACGATTTCTTTATTTTAATCAGACTTTATTTTTATTTTGGTTAGTGAATAATATTTTATACCCCATTTTATTCTGAATTGCTAAGTTTTTAAGTGAGGAATTTATTTATTCTAAGCCATCTAATTAAATCAAAGGAAAAGCTCCGTTTATTACGCAATGAGTTTGAACTATTAATCAACGAACTATTTTATTATCATCGATCGTTTTCGACATCTAACCAAATGAGTGCTTTATGTTTAATTCGTAATTTTTCCTTTTATTTAATCAATGAATAATTTTTAGCAATTAACTAAACGATTACTTTATAATAAATCTTTAATTCCTAACGTTTCTCCTTTTATTTAATCGATGAAGTTTGTGATTATTAATCAACAGATTATTTTATTTTTATCAATAGTTTTCAACATTTAATCAAATGACTACTTTGTTTTAATAATTTTCCCTTTATTTGATCAACGAAACTTTGAATTTTTAATCAACAAATTATTTTATTTCCATCAACAGTTTTCAGTATTTAATCAAATGATTTCTTTATTTTTAAATAATAAATATTTAATCCATTTTATTTCGCATATCAGTAGTTTTAGGTATATCAACGATTTAATTTGTTTTATCCCCGTGTCCTTTCCCTTTAATAAGCCTTAGGCGCATATTGTGTTCATATTATATTTATTGAGTGCCCACTGGACTACTCGGTGTGATGATTTTAAGCCGTATGTAACATAATTTTAGGTCGATTTTACAGAATTGAGAAACGAGGAAGCAGCCAGAGACTTCTTCCTTATTTCTCGCTTCAGCTATAGGGGTAATATTGACGTTACGACCGCTGCGTTGCGCACGCTGAGTCCTCACGGGTACATATCATTGGCGATTTTCCACGCACTTACATGCCTCTGTACTATGTAGATTTTAATTACTTGCGTTATGTGTCGGCTGTGGGCCGGAAAAATTTCGACATTAAAATTTATAAAAGCATATAAATAAGTTAGATATATGTAGAACGATTTAAATATATTAATAATATTTATTAATTAGGACAAAATAACAGAATTACCCTTCATGACCATTCCAAAATTTTCATACAAAAGCATAAAAGTATCATAATAGAAAACATAAATGCCTCTCTCCCCACACCGCCGTCAAGCAGAGCTCTACAGAGATGCTATGAACGTGATGTGGAAAGAGGGCTCCAACATAAATATTTCTCACCTAGAATAATTCGAAATAGCTTCAAACAATTTTCAAAAATAGTTAAAACAAATTCTCGGAGTGGTTTTCAAATAGTTCTACACTGGTTTGAAAAATGGTTTACAAATGGTTTTAAAAACGATTCACAATTTTCAAAATGGTTAAAGTCCAAAATTGGTTTTAAAAATGGTTAAGTTAAATGTGAAAATGGATCAGTATTTATACCTATTTGTATGACGTGTAAAATTTGATGCAGTAAAACAAAATTCGACCTTGTTCTTTTCTAGCAAATTCTATTATTTAATTTTAATTTTTTTTGATTTATTTTTATAATTTTTTATTTCGAATTTTTATTGAATTATTACTAATTCAAAATTTTCGATTTAAATTTCAGTTTAATGAACTTTAATTGATTTTTCCAATTTCGTCGAATTTGTTGTGTTTTCTTGTTATATTTGTGTAAGTATCGTGCGAATCTTGGTGCATTTTGTTATTATTTTATTTTATTTTTATGTTTATTAATTTATATTTAATTCTTTTATTTCTCAGATTTTATATGGTTTAATTGGTGTTTTTCAGGTTTATTTTAAATTGCGTGTTGTATCTGCGTGTGTGTTTCTGATCCATTTAAACATTTTTCAAGGCCGTTTACGTTCTGGCCCAACAAAACAAAGACCATGACTCATTCAAGGTCATTGGATGACTCATCATATTTTATAATATATATTTTTAATTTTAAACAAAGACCATGACTCATTCAAGGTCATTGGATGACTCATCAAATTTTATAATATATATTTTTAATTTAATTTATATTTATTTAATATACTTTAATTATTTGTTTTAATCAAGTCAATAATATTATTTATTTATTTTTAAATTATATTATTATTAAATTTAATTGTTTGTTTTAATCAAGTCAATTATTTTATTTTTAAATTATATTATTATTATTAAATTGTTTGTTTTAATGAAGTGAATATTGTTTTAATCAAGTCAATAATATTATTTATTTATAAATTATATTATTTTTATTAAATTGTTTGTTTTAATGAAGTGAATGTTGTTTTAATCAAGTCAATAATATTATTTATTTTTATTTTATTTATTTTATATACTATAATTTTTGTTTTAATCAAGTCAATAATATTATTATTATATTGTCGGTTTTAATGAAGTCAATATTGTTTTAATCAAGTCAATAATATTATTTATTTATTTTTATTTTATTTTATTTATTTTATATACTATAATTTTTTGTTTTAATCAAGTCAATAATATTATTTATTGATTTTTATTTTATTTATGTAATATACTTTAATTTTTTTTTTGTTTAAATTAAATCAATATTTTATTATTTATTTACTATTTTTAAATTATATTATTATTATTATTGTTATTGTTATTATTATTATTATTATTATTATTATTATTATTATTATTATTATTATTATTATTATTATTATTACTATAATTAATATTTTTATTATTATTATTAATATTATTATAAATATTGTTATTATTATTATTATTATTATTATTATATTATTATTATTATTATTATTTTTATATTATACTTATAAATTTGTAAATTTTATTCTATTTTATTATTAATTTTTATAAATATTATTATTATTATTATTTATATACTTATAATTTGTAAATTTATTCTATTTTATTATTAATTTTTATAAATACTATTATTATTATTATTATTATTATTATTAATATTTTTATTATTATTATTAATATTATTATTATTATTATTATTATTATTATTATTATTATTAATATTTTATTATTATTATTAATATTATTATTATTATTATTATTATTATATTATTACTATAATAAATATTTTTATTATTATTTTTATTATTATTATTATTATTATTATTATTATTATTACTATAATTAATATTTTATTATTATTATTAATATTATTATTAATATTTTATTATTATTATTAATATTATTATTAATATTGTTGTTATTATTATTATTATTATTATTATTATTATTATTATTATTATTATTATTATTACTACAATTAATATTTTTATTATATTATTAATATTATTATTATATATTTTTAATATTTATTATTAATATTATTATTAATATTATTATTATTATTTTTATTATTATTATTATTATTATTATTATTATTATTATTATATTATTATTATTATTATTATTATTATTATTATTATTATTATTATTATTATTATTATTATTATTATTATTGTCAAGGTTATTGGATGACTCATCATAATTTTTCAAGGTCATTGAAAAGTAGGTCAAGGTCATTCAAAAGTAGGTCAAGGTCATTCAAAATTTCTCGAGGTCATATTATTTTTAAACAATTTATAATTTTAATTTACTACTTATTTTTATAAGTAGTATATATTTTGTAAATTTATTTTATTATTATTATTATTTTTATTATTATTAATATTATTATTAATATTATTATAACTTTTTATTATTCTATTATTACTTATAAAAAAAAAAAATTTTTTTTTAATACTTATAAAAACTTTAATTATTATTAATATTAATATTTTTATTAATTTTAGTATTATTATTATTTTTAATATACTTATTACTTATAAAATTTATTAAAATTTTTATTATTATTAATACTTTGAAAACTTTTTATAATATTATTATTATTATTATTTTTATTATTAATAATATTATTATTATTATTAATGTATAAAACTTCTATTATAAGGAAATAATTTTATTATTATTAATATTATTATTAATATTTTTATTATTATTATTAATATTATTATTATTATTATTATTATTATTATTAATATTTTTATTATTATTATTAATTTTATTATTATTATTATTATTATTATTATTATTATTATTATTATTATTTTATTATTATTATTAATATTTTATTATTATTATTATTATTATTATTATTATTACTATAATAATATTTTTATTATTGTTTTTATTATTATTATTATTATTATTATTATTATTATTATTATTATTATTATTATTATTATTACTACAATTAATATTTTTATTATTATTATTAATATTATTATTAATATTTTTAATATTATTATTAATATTATTATTAATATTGTTGTTGTTATTTTTATTATTATTATTATTATTATTATTATTATTATTATTATTATTATATTATTATTATTATTATTATTATTATTATTATTATTATTATTATTATTATTATTATTATTATTATTATTATTATTATTGTCAAGGTTATTGGATGACTCATCATAATTTTTCAAGGTCATTGAAAAGTAGGTCAAGGTCATTCAAAAGTAGGTCAAGGTCATTCAAAATTTCTCGAGGTCATATTATTTTTAAACAATTTATAATTTTAATTTACTACTTATTTTTATAAGTAGTATATATTTTGTAAATTTATTTTATTATTATTATTATTTTTATTATTATTATTAATATTATTATTAATATTATTATTACTTTTTATTATTCTATTATTACTTATAAAAACTTTAATTATTATTAATATTAATATTTTTATTAATTTTAGTATTATTATTATTTTTAATATACTTATTACTTATAAAATTTATTAAAATTTTTATTATTATTAATACTTTGAAAACTTTTTATAATATTATTATTATTATTATTTTTATTATTAATAATATTATTATTATTATTAATGTATAAAACTTCTATTATAAGGAAATAATTTTATTATTATTAATATTATTATTAATATTTTTATTATTATTAATAATATTATTATTAATATTGTTGTTATTATTATTATTATTATTATAATTATTATTATTGTTTTTATTATTATTATTGTCAAGGTCATTGGATGAGTCTTAATTTTTTTTTTCAAGGTCATTTTTAAGTATGTCAAGGTCATTTAAAATTTCACAAGGTCTTAGTATTTTTAAACATTTTTATATAAATTTACTACTTATTTTTATAAGTAATGTTTTAATGTTTTTTAATTTTAATTTTATTATTATTATAATTTTCTCAAAGTCATAATATTTTTAGTCATTTTTAAATATAAATTTACTACTTATTTTTTATAAGTAATGTTTTAATATTTATTATTATTATTATTTTCAAGGTTATTGGATGAGTCATAATATTATTTCAAGGTCATTTAAAAGTAGGTCAATGTCATAGTATTTTTAAACATTTATAATTTTAATATACTACATATTTTTTATAAGTAGTGTTTTAATGTTCTTTAATTTTTATTCTTTTAGTATTATTATTATTATTATTATTATTATTATTATTATTATTATTATTAATATTATTATTATTATTATTATTATTATTATTATTATCTTATAAGTAGTGTTTTAATGTTTTTTAATTTTAATTTTATTATTATTATTATTATTATTATTTTTATTATTATTTTTATTATTATTTTTATTATTATTATTGTTATTTTTATTATTATTAATAATATTACAAGTTTTTATTATTATTATTTTCATTATTATTTTATATAAATTTTCAACAAAGTATATAAAATTAATATTGAATAGAAAAAGTTTGTTCAATTGTGGTTCATAGTATAGAGGGATAGAACAATTGTAAATGTTTGTAAAAAGTTAAAGAAAAATTCTATATTTTTAAGAAAATATGTGCAAATAAATATCAAAACTAATTATGGCTCAAATGTGTGTGTTAAACCATCGATATGTTACAGTGTTTATGGAAAAACTTTAATGAAAATATGTGTTATTTTTCAACAATTTATGAATATTTATTTTATGGCTAATAATGTGTATGTGTTAAATCATAAAATAGTTCAATATTTATGTAAAGTTTGAGATTGTTAAGAAAATGTATATAATTTATGATACACACGAGTTTTTGATTGAAATATGTGTGTTTGTTTTACCGATATAAGAAAACTATGGACAATTTTTAAGAAAATACACGTAATTTATGATTATCATGGGATTAGAATTTGATTAAAGTTGTGAGAAAGTTGTTAAATTTGAGATAAAACTGATTAATTTGTAAATAATGTTATTACTTTGAAGAAATTTTAAAATAATACCTTCAGCAAATTGGTAAGAAAATAGTAGTTATTGAGTAATACTTATTAAAATTACCAAAGTTTTATAATTTTTGACAAGTCTTGATAGATCTTTAATAAAATTTGTTAGTACTTTGAATACGAATTTAAAAAAAAAAAGTTTCAACACAGTAGCAAATCGTAAAGAAACTAGTACTTATCAGTTAATTAAATTAACTAAGTTGTAAAATAATTGAAAAAATTTGTTAGATTTTTTAAAATTTTAAGATTGTTAGGTAATTGTTCTAGGTACTTGTTGAATAAAAATTAATGTATTTTATCAACAGCTCATAGTTTTTAATCGTACAATTTCTCTTCATTCCTGGAAATAATCGTAAATATTTAAATTATTCAGAAAATTGTCAATAACAACATAAATAATAGGTAACCAAATATTTTTAAATACTAGTCAATTTTAGTTTTTAATTTAATTACAAATATAATAATAAAATCAAATAAATACTTGAATACATGAATCGAACAATTTCTTAGAACTGAACACGTATCGTATATTTTATTCAGATTCCAATAATATCATTAAAATTAACCAAAATCTTATTTTTATATTTTGAAAACCGTTAAGTCAATGAAAATGTATCGATTTCACTAAGTATCCATCTTTTGACATTGATATATAACCGAATAAATCCTCTTAAAATAAATTCCTCCTCTTGACCTATTGTTTCCCCTTAAAATAAAAAAAAAATCGACTCTCAACCAATCATTCCTCTTCAAATGTCATTTTTCACTCCATTATACCAAACTATATTCATAATTTTTATAAAAGCCTATCAAGTAGATAATATTTACCTTTTGAATACCAATATTCATTCCAGTAAATTTCTTTAGAAATATTATAAATTACTCTCTTGACCAATCATTTTCCATCAAATAACAATATTTCCAGCCATATTCAATATTTTTCATAAAAACAAAATCATAAAAATACCAATTTAGATAATATTTACCCCTTAAAATAACAATATTTAACCAACCCAACCCCTTAAAAATGACAACAAACTTGTTAATTGACTATTTCTTACTAAAGTAAATTCCACTCTAGACCAATCATTTCCCATCAAATAACACTTACTCTTACCCTACCAACTATATTCATTATTTTTTATAGAATCACCCTTTAAATAACGATATTTAACCGACTCAGTACCTTAAAAATATCAACAAATCTGTTCTTAATCGATTATTTCCCCTTAAAATATTATAAATTTTGTTCTTAGCCAATTGTTTCTCACTAAAATAAAATAAAATTCTCTTTAAATGACATTAATCTAAGCTATATTCATTATTTTCATAAAAATCACCGACTTATATCGATATTCAACCGAATAAATTTCTTGAAATCCCCTTAAAATAGAATTCATCTCGTGACCAATCCTTTCCCCTTAAAAGATCATAAATTCTCTTCTTAACAAATCATTTCTCTTTAAATGACAATATTTCCACTCTCTCAAAAGATTTACACACATATTGATATCTATCTGAACAAATCCCCCTAAAAATATTATAAATTCCTCCTCTATATTCTCCATTTAGAAAATATTTACCTTTGAACACAGATATTCAACCAACTTAACCCCTTAAAAATGTCAACAAACTTGTTCTTAATCGATTATTTCCTTAAAATATCATAAAATTTATTCTTAACCAATCATTTCCATTGAAATAACATTTCCCCCCAACTGCACCAATAATATACATATTTTTTAAAAACCTACAAGGTACAATTTCTTTAGAAATCTATGTTTAACCGACTCTACTCCTTAAAAATTCATCATTCGAATCATATTTACTATATGTATTCAACCAATCAAATTCCCTTAAAATTATCATAAAAATTTGAATTTTACCAATAAAAATAAATTTTCTTTAAAGTATTACAAAATTGTTATCATCATTTTCCATCGAAAATCACCACAATTTTGTTCTGGCAACAATTTCAAGCAATTAAAAAATTCATCAAAAATGACTAAAATCGAATAAAGTCTATGTTTCCCACATAAATTAAATTATTGTAAAATCACAAAATATATATCATATTGCTCATTAAAATTAATCAGTAAATCAAGTATAAATTCAATAAAAATTACCAGTCAACCATTAGAGATATATCAATGATTTTCATAACTATACTGATAACCACACTGAGCATCCCCTTAAAATTCTCTAAATTATACTACTTTTGTGATTGATATCCATGAAATCAATATTAGATTTGAAAATGAAAGTAATTATTGACCCCTTTATTTACACTGTAAAATCAATTAAAATTTTAGGTTTCACTAAAATATTTTTAAAAATTAACTGATTTAATCAACTATTTAAATAGAACATAAAATTATAATTAAAATATCATTTACTATTCAAAATCTATCAGTCAAATTGGATTCTAATTGGTAAATAATTATCTTAAATAGATGTTTCATAAACATTTTGATCCTAAATTTATTTATTTATTTTTATTTAAAATAATCCTAAAATCAAGTCTAATCTAATAAATTAGGAAGAAATTAATTGTTTCTAAAATTATAGGTTTACCCTAATTTCTTCAATAATTTCATTAAAAACATAATCAAACCTTAAATCCATTAAAATTCAAAAGAAAACCATAAAATTCACAAAGATGATTAAAATTTACTAAAATAAATACCTCGTAAAACTAGATATTACTTAAATTATAATAAAATTTCCCTAAAAGCTCTAATTGATTTACATAGCCTAAAATTATTTTATTTTTGTCGAGTACAACCTAATCTATTGAAAGATGTAATTTATTTAGTTAAATTTTCATTGAAAATAACAAGTCAACAAATGGAATTTTAATTAGTAAAGATTATATTCTATAAAGAAAATTTTCAGTGAAGAAGTAATATTGGTGAGATAGTACATTAAGTGACTAAAATCGTTGAAATTACTGAAAACAGTGGGATAGCTAAAGATATCTACTAAATAGATGAAATATCAATTGATATCTTAATAACTTACAAGGGTAATATACTTTGAATGGAGAAATATACATCGAAGAGAAAAATATTCGTTGACGAGGAAAAACATTCATTGAATAAGGAAAACATTAATTGAAGAGAGAAAATATTCATTAAAGAGGAAAGCAATCATTAAAGTGAGAAAATATGAATTGAAGCTAACAAATATTCAGTGAATCGAGAATTGCTTATAATAAATTAGTCGGTAAAATTTCTCAATGATGAGATGAAATATCAATTAAATATTGTGAAATACTTGAAATAAATGGTCTGAATTATTCAATGATCAACAAATATACATAAAAAATGAAAATATTTACTGAAAATCAATTGTACTTTAAGAGTGTATTAATTACTATTATATTAAATTAAAACTTTTTAACAATTGAGTAGATTTCATCGGTTAATTATATTTAAATAGGGATATATATTTTTGATGGATACTTATGCGCGGAAGAATAGTTATTAAAAACAATAACCGTGCGCGTATACTAATTCGGCGAATATACAATAAATCTGACAAATTTAATATTCATATATATATATCTTATGTATATAGAATATATATACAAATCCAGCGAATATATACAAATCCGGCGAATTCACCAATCCAACGAATATTCAATAAATCTGGCAAATTTAATACTCATATATATATATATATCTTATGTATATAGAATATATACAAATCCTACGAATATTCAACAAATGCGGCAAATTTAATACTATAAATATGGGTGGATCTGATACAATATAAGAAGTAGGAATAATGTAGTAGAAAGTCTAACAAATAATGGAATATAGTAAACAATACAATGAATAGATGAATAATTTGGTATTATGATTATAAGAAACATTTAGTATTTTGTAATATTAAATAAATTCAGAAAATTGATGTATGTTTTATATTAATTATTGATTTTTATAAAATGTTATAAATTTACTTTTAGAAATAACAATCATTTTTGATGTTCTTATTATTTTTGAATTTAAATTAATATTTTGTCAATAGTTACAATTGAATAAAATTTTTAAATTAATTTTACATTATGGATATCTATTGCTTTTAAGAATTATTATCTAAATTTTATTAATGTC